>PVIA01001399.1:0-284360 GCA_004024845.1 Tonatia bakeri
CCGGCCACATGTGGTTCCTCACATTTCATATTCAAAAATGAACTAAAATTAGACGTTGAGAGAGAGCTGCAGTCGACCCCTTTTAAGTGGTGAAGTGGTGGACAGCTGCAGTTGGCTGACACCAGACAGCATGCAGGTGGGTGGCATGCAGACAGAGATGCCTGCCGTCCCGGGAAGTCCTGCTGGACGATGCCACCCTATTCACTGTGGTACTGGGGGTGGATGGTGAAAAGCTGAAAACAGATATTACTACAGGGTAGGCAGATGGAGAGCTGTGAAGGAAGATCAAGTGATTGAAAAGGGAAAACCTCGTGAAGTGTTGGCGTGCAGGGGCCGTGTCGGTGGCCACTGGCGCTAACAGCCACTTTCTCCTTCTTGAAATCCCTCCTTTGGTGCCGGGACACCAAACGCTGTCTGTTCTTCTTATGCGTCTCTGGCTGCTGCCATGGCGACGGAGAGCCCTTCTTGACACTCTTCCAGGAAGAACGCCAGAGGCCCAGGTGTAAGGCAGGATCTCAAGATCCAGGTTGTACTGTAGCAACCTTTGTGCACCCAGAACCGTCCAGAAGAACATCTCTGACTCAAGGTGCTCGCTAGAGGCTACAGGTGCTGGCTGGTTCCTGAAAAACTATGAAATATAAGTAAATGGGTTGAAAATAACCAACGTCTGACATGCTTATGGCTCCTGAAAGTTTCCTTCCAGTTTTCCTTACCTCTAGTTGCTATTACTCAGTTTCGCCACACGGTGGCAGAAGCAGCTTACGAAAGTGAAGGGCCTGAAACTCCACACAGGCTGACCCGCTGGCAGTTCCAGAAGCTGTACTTCTGTCGTTTCTCAGGGTCACTAAGTGGTAACGTAATTAGTGTACAGACGTAAATGGCGTAAAACTACCGGCTGATGTGTTTGTGCTTCCCACAGGCTTACTTGTGCCATATTTCGATATCGCCACAAGGTGACAACATGAGCTTGCAAAATTATGTGACAGAAAACTAACCACTGACTGGTAGGTATCTATTGGGTTGGCCAAAAAGTGTGTTTGGTTTTTTTCATAAGATGCTCTAGTAGTGCTTAGTTGTCTTTAACTCCCTTTGAAATAATTTTGTTAGATTGTATTGTGACAGCTGTCATGTCAGCATGCATTAAAAAAAACTTACCAAAGTTAGGGAATATTTTTGCAGCCATTTTTGGGGGGCGCTGAACGAGTGTTTTTATTACTTTTGTGTACAGAAACCACAGGGCACACTCAGCCCAGCTTGGTGGCCGGTTCCTTAGCCGTGGCCTTCTCCAGCTGGGCACTGTGAGCCACCAACGTGGGACCCAGCACGCTGCTCCCCAGTGGCGGTGGGTCTCATGGTGTCTGTCGTGGTGGTTGGTCTGGATGGCTTCCACCAGCTCGGCCAGAGCTCCATTGTCCTCCGAGTTTACCTGTGTGAAGGTGACGGTGGAGCGGGCGTCCTGTGGACCAGACGCCCCAGCCGGGCCTCCCCCTTGATGGTGCAGAAGGGGTCCCCCATCTTCTGGCCCAGGGCAGGCAGGAAGACCACCGGCTCAATGGGGTCCACGTCGTGTGCCGTGACAACCAGCTGGGCCTTCTTGTGCTCCACCGTCTTGGTGACGGTGTTAGTCCCTGCTCAGAGGACAGGGGGCCTCTTGGTGGGGACACCCCCTTTGCCGGCCTCTTTCTTCTCAGCCTGGGCCAGCAGCCTCTGCTGCTTCTCAGGTTGGTACTGTGTGGCCACTTGAGCGGCTGCGTAGCTGTTGGGCGGTCGGAGGCCTGGGTGAACCGGTTCGTGGCAGGAGGCACTTTCAGGCACTTATAGTTTGCAGCCATTTTAATATTGAAGATGGAAGAAAATACATACTTTTGGCATATTATGCTGTATTATTCCAAGAAAGGTAAAAACGCAATTGAAGCACAAAAAAGATTTGTGCAGTATATGGAGAAGGTGCTGGGACTGATTGAACGTGTCAAAAGTGGTTCTCAAGGTTTCTTGGTACTATTGATATTTTGGCCAAATAATTCTTTGCTGTGGTGCTGTCTCATGCACTAGAAGATGTTTAGCAGCACGCCTGAACTCTACCTTCTAGAAGACAATAGCGGGAGAGAGTCAACATACTCAAAACATCCAAATCAATAAAGTTATTGGTGGAAATAAAAAATGTGTCTTTTAGTTTATGGCAAAAACTGAATGGACTTTTTGGCCAACCCGTATTTCCTAAAGGTTTACCTGTGCCATTTCTCATATGTCCACAAGGCGGCAGCATAAGCTTACAAAAGTTCATAGCGTGAGCCCTGGCTGGCGGGGCTCTGATGGAGTGGTGCCCTGTAAACGGAAAGGTCGTGGGTTTGACTCTGATCAGAGCTCACACCTGGGTTGTGGGTTTGGTCCCGGGTTGGGGGCGTGTACAAGGGGCAACCGAAGGATGTTTCTCACATTTGTGTTTCTCTCCCACCCAACTCATCTCTCTAAACATCAATAAGCATGTCTTTGGTTGAGGTTTAAAAAATATGGCACGAAAATAACCACTGCCTAACATACTATGTTTTCTGTTTACCTCTGCAATGTCTCATGAGCCCGACAAGGTGGCAGCATTAACCTACAAAACGAAATGATACGAAACTAAGCACTGACACATACATACTTACGGTTCCTAAATGGTTACCGGTGTCATTTCTCAATGTCACCACAAGATGGCAGCATTAGCTTACAAATGAACATGGCATGCACCTAATAGGCTCATGGTTTCTAGAGGTTTACTCAATATCACCACATGGGGGCCTACAAAGCCACCTCCTAAGGAGCACTAATTCCTTATCTCCACCAGAAACCTCCAACATCATTTTATTAAAAGCAAAAAAAAAAAAAGAGATCTTGGGGGTAAATGTGAAAAATAGAAAAGGCATATCTGTAATGAACAAAGGCCAAATAGAATAACGACATTACCCAGAATTCTAACTGAATTTTTATAGAGTCCAGAAAAGTGAAGTCATCATAGATTGTAGATAATGAATTAATGCATATTAATTTGCTAGTGAATTGTTTCTGTTTTTACTGTAGAGATGGTACTCCTTCACCTAATCTTTGTTTTAAAATACAAATATTTCCGGCGGGGGGGGGGGTTCTGCACATTTTCAAATGAAAAGATTTCTCTGGCCTTTTCTTGAACCGATCCATTGATTTCCCATCAGCTTCACGTAAAACAATAAGTGAAGAAAACCCCTACATGTGTTCCCCATGGGCATCTTTCAAGTTCAAGCAAACGGCCATGGTCAGCATCTGGGATTCATCATGGCTGCTGTGTTACCTCGCCGATGGGCACACAGCTTTCCCAGATGCATGCGTTATGAAAACCTGATGAAGAAAGCAATTCGGTCTTCACGCTCCGGGCACTCTGCCGCAGCTGGGCAGGCGTGGATATTAAGCTGGGGGAGAGGACGCTTCCAGGTCTGGTTTAAGTGAAGACTTGGCACGGTGCACGGAGGCTGCTCCGTGGGCCAAGCCCCGCCCCTTCATGGGCCAGGCCCCGCCCTCTCACCCTGGAGCACCCGGGGCCTTCCCTGGAGGGGGCTGGGGATGTTTAGGCCAACAACAGAGATGGAGCTGGAAATGGGAGGTCCTTGTTCAGTGAGCACGCTGGGAAGTATTTATTCAAGTCGTCGGCATTTGAACTCAGGTCTCCAATGGCTGCCAAGAACTATGCCCTGGAACTTGTCTCTGGCTTCAGGTTTAAGTACAGAGACACCACAGTGTCCCTGTTGTCACTAGTGTGTGCAAACCCCCAAATGCCCAGAGATCCTTCAGTTTGGGGTGTGACGCTGGCTTGTGCCCCAGGCCCTGCTCACAGGCTCCAAGCTCTTTGCTGGGGCAGAGCCTGTGCTCCGGTCACATGCTCCCTGCAAACTGTCTCCGGGACACGGAGAATGCACGTGGCCTCAGGGTGCATTCATACGTGTTCCCAGAACAGGCCGGTGAAACGGATATTTCAACACGCAGAAGAGAAACAGACTCACAGAGAACAGGCTGGTGGTCGCCGGAGGGGAGGGGGTTGGGGGCTGGGCGAGGAAGGGGGAGGGCCTGAGACATTCAGACTGGCAGTTTCAGAGCAGTCAGCACGGGAGACACAGTCAGTAGCACGTAGTAACCGTGTGTGGGGCCCAGTGAGTCCTGGAACTCTCGGGGGACCACTCCGTAAAGTGTATGACTGTCTAACTGCTGTGCTGTGCGCCTGGGACTCAGACAGAGCAACACTGAATATAAACTGTCATTGAAAAAAAATTTTAAAAATAAAGACGTAAGAGTGAAAAAAAGCCCACTAGAAACATGCTGACGTCATCTTGCACAAACCCAGCTCTGAGAACAGCCTTACGGAACAGTGGCAGCTGCACGTTGCTCCAAGGGTCAGTATGAAGCGTGTCTAGGTATTAAAACACAGTTTCAAGCACGTTGTTTCAGGAGTTGAGAACGGCCAGCAGGGCCAGACTAGACTAAATTGCAGGGCGCTGCCTGGGTGCCGTGTGGGGGGTGGGAGGGGCTGGGGAGCGGGGTGGGGGAGGAAGCATCGGAACTCCGCGGGGTGCAGGGTGCTCAGGTGCTGGCTCTTCTCCAAATCAACAAAGGTGATCTTCCTGTTTAAAAAAAAAGGAATTTCCAGACATGTTATTTAATAATAGTACTACAAGTCTAGAATTTAACATACAATGAATAGAAGAAATCAGAACACCCAGAAAATATTTTTTATTTAGTTACTGACTTCAGAGAGAGAGGAAAGGAGAGACAGAGCAATTTCTTGTGGTTCCACGTATTAATGCTTTCACTGGTTGCTTCTTGTACGCGTCCTGACTGTCGGGGGTCAAACCCGCAACCTGGGGGCATCGGGACGACACTCTAACCAGCTGAGCGACCTGGCCAGGGCCTGAGAAAATTGTCCCAAACAACACTGGGGTCAGAGAGGAACTTGAAACTACAAGGACAAGTTCATTAAGAAAATAACCAGAACCATATTACATGATGGAAGCAAGGTGTGAACTCAGAACCGTACGCAGGAGGTGAATTCATAGTTTCTTCCGTACGTGCGGACGATGAAGCCAAGGAGGATAAACACCAACCACACGCGGAGTGAAGAGGTTAGGGAGTATCCGAATGAGCGTCTCTGAGCATTTGGGTTGCTGTTGCTTTTTAAAAAAATTAAAAAAATCACTTTGACAAAGGACAAAACGTCGATGAAACACTCTGCAGTTTGAAAACTGTGAGAACAGGAGGTACACATTCATATTTGATTAAACGAAGCGGTAAGTCACCCAAACGAACGCAGAGGGGAACCTGAAGTTCCCATCAACCGTGAAGAAATGCCAATAAGTTGTTGAAAAAATCACCCCCTACTCCAGAGGCACCGAGTCTTGTTGGTTTCGGGGGAAGTTTCTTCAAACCGGTGCTATTTAAACAACTCTGGGGCACTGAGGGGGAAAGAAGGGTGGATGGGCCTGTTCCAAGCAGCCCTGGACTAGCCCAGGACAAGGGGCACCGCACCCCCACTCCTAGACCCAACCGCCTCTGCCTCTTTTGGGGGACGGGGAAGGGGCAGAGCCTCCTAACCTGGTCAAGGCCACAGCCCTCAGTCAACTGGCGCTAGTTAACCCTCTCGCTGGCTGGCTTTATCCCCTCCGCCAGATTCATTCATTTTCTCCTGTATCAGAGGAAGGATGTTCCTGTCCACACCCTCACAGGGAAAGAGGGGAACCTGGGGCGCAGGGAGGTGGAGGTACCAGCCCAATCCTCACTAGGACGAAGTCGGGGACAGGAGAATCAGGAGCTCACGGCAAAGCAGGAGGCAGGGGCCTGGAGAAACGCAGGCAGACAGGAGCGGACGCCAGGGAGCAGGCGGTAAACTGCGTGTCTAGGGCCAACGGGGGCTCGTGGTCTTCGGGGTGGATAGGCCGAGGGCCCACCAAGAGGAGCGTATTTTTGCAGGGGGAGCATGGAGGAGGAAGGTGGTTCAGTGTTGAGCATTGCTGAGTGGGTTGTAGGTCTTGGGAGCCTTCGGGGACCTTTTAAGTCAGATTGAACGCAGGTGCTGACCTGCTGGGAGCGGCTTGGACTCGAGGACAAGGATGAACCCGGATGTTCATGCCCCTGGCTGGGCCTCGGCCGTGGGTGCACAGACTTCTGCCCCCCCCCCCCCGTGCAAAATGACACTGTAAGCGACGCACGAGGGAGCTGGGTTGTTGTCTGGTGAATTCCCTGGGGGACGGAGCACGCTGTTTATGACTCCTTGGAGAGAGAGTTGCTCTTACTGGAGATGACGGCGGCTCAGCCCTCCGGAGAGGCGAGCGCCGAGTGCCGCGTTTATCAGTCAGGTCCCCAGGAACTCGGGCTCCCGGGGGACCGGCCCCGTTTGGGAAGACTGCACTCGAGTGGGGAGAGAGGAAACAGCCCAGCCGTCCACAGGCCTCTTCCTCCTACGGCAGGTCCCTCGTCCTGTGTGGCCTTTCTCTTCCAGGTGCATTTTGGAGAGTCCCTGCCTTAAAACATAAACCTACCCAGTTGCGCCGGAGGGAGGCGATGTTGCCTGTGAGCGAAGGCAGGTTACGCACAAGTCCCAGAAGCCTGGAGAGGTGGTGCCTGTCTCCCCACGCAGGCCATCCAAAGCCTCTCCTTTTGCGCGCAGCCACAAGTGTGGTGTGGCTCCGCTCCCTGCATCCAGACCTCGCCACGCTCAGCTTCCCAAGCAGGTCTTCCCTGCCACTGGGGGTCCTCCCGGTCTCCACGCAACAATATGCGTGGGCGGCCCCAGCGGCCTCATTTGCATACGCCGCGGCTCCGCCAATGGGCTGCGCGGGGGCTTTGATACGCGATGTTGCCAGCTGCGTGCGCGCGTGTGTGCGTGTGTGACAGCGGCTGAGGCCGTGGCTGTGGCCGTGGCCGTGGGAGGCGGGCCCGGCGGACCCCAGCGCGCGGGGACCGGCCCGGGCGCCCGCTTCCCCAGCGCGTCGCGGCCACGCGGCCCGGCCAAGTCCAGAAACCACCCATTCCCGGCCGGCGCAGCCGCGATGTCGGTGGCGGGCCTGAAGAAGCAGTTCCACAAAGCCAGCCAGGTAGGGGGCGCCGAGCAGGGAGTGGGGGACTGGGGAGCCGGGTCGCCGAGGCCCCGGGCCTTTGGGAATCTGACGCCCCTAGCTCCTTTCTTAGGCACCACATCTTCCCGCCTAAGACGTGTGGGGGTGGAGTGAGGGTCGCCGGCTGGCTCCTCCCCAGCCCCCGCCCGCGCTCCAGTCGGAGCCACTGGAATTCCGAGGATCTGTGGGGGCAGAGGAGGTGGCGGGCTGCAGGGTCTCCGCGCGGGAGAGGGTGGGCGTCCGGAGATCTTGCTCAAGCCTCTCTCAGGGAGGAGGACTCAGGCAGTGCGGTCCTTGAGCAGGCGTCGGCGGGCTGGGGACGCCGTGTGCTGGGTCCCCGGGGCTCGCCGGTGCGCGCGCCCCGCGATGGACCTGCTGGACTGCGCCCAGCTCCGGGAGGGGGCTCCCCACCGCCACCCTTCCTCCCCACCGTCTCCCCGGGGTGCCCCAGGATGGGTACCAGGCTCTCCCTCTTAGAGGGCTGCTGGTCAGGTATGGGGAGACACCGAGACAGACACGTAAACAAACAGTGTTAGACACACCTCCGCGCACAGCCTGGCAGATCATCCTGCGGGGGTGGGCGGGGGAGCTTTTGGGGAGGGCGTGGGGGATAGACGTCATTGGAGAATTAAGTGTGAGGAGCAATTTGAGATGGAGGGGTGGGCGCTGCGGGGGGATGAGGAAGGGCGTTCTGAGCCAGGAAGCAGGCAAACAGGCCGGGAGGCGTGCAGATGGGGTGTGCTGAAGTCCAGTTTGTACCCGCACACGGCGGCCTCTTCCAGCCTCAGCGGAGCACGCCTTGTCAATCTGTGTCTACCCGCGCCTGGGATCTGTGGCTCCGCCCCTCCCTCTCCCACAGCTCCCCCCCCCCAACTTGCTAAAACCAGGTTCTGAGGTCTCATCCTGCGTCTCCCACAAACTGGCCCCTGAAAAGCAGCTGGAACGAGAGGATTCTGTTCTTGTTTCAGCCCCAGGCTGGAAGGCACTGCCATTCCGTCCCTCACTCCCCTTCCATTTGGACCCCTGGTTTCCGGCTGGGGGCCCTGGGTGGACTAAGCGCTCTTCAGGGAGATTGGAAGCCTCGCAGGATGGGCCATCTGGAGGGGGGGTCAGTGGGCTCCTTGCTGGCCCTCGGCCCTTGGAGGGGTCTGGGGGACATTCAGATGTCACTGGCCTGGGGGCAGGTGTGTGTCCCGTGTACTGACCTGGGGCCAGGGGCCTGATGCCAAGACCCGGCTGCCCACCGTCTGGCGTTTCCAGCGTAGACGGGGATGTGAAAATACAGGAGTGAGTGGAAGTGCGAAAACGCACAGCGAACTTCGTATAGGCCCTGTGGAGCTCCCACATGCAGGGGCCTGTGTGGCCTGGGGCTCGGTGAGCGTCGTGGTCGCTCCGTGGAGGTGTGTGCACACAACATGAACGAAACTTTTGGGGTGAGGGGCCCGGGAAGGAAGGGCTGGGCGGATGCATTGCGGAGATGTGTCATGGACCCCGCAGAGGCGGAGACCAAAGGTGGGCAGGATGGTGACGGGGTCCTGCTGGGCCCCCCTTCGCCCAGGGAAGGGAACTAACCTCCTTTTTGGAGAAATGTTCCTTTACTGCACACGGACATCCCAGGAGCGAACCTTGGCGATGGCCCAGACCTAGGGCGTTGTGCAAATCAGGTCGGTTTCTGAGCACCAACCAGCGCGGCAGACGGAGGACATCTGAGGAAGCTACTGGCGTAGGAAACACCGCGCTGGCTGGCGGCGTTCGGGGCTTAACCCTTCCTGTGATCAGTCCGAGAGAAACGCGATGAGCAGAGGGTCTAATTTAGCCTTTTTTGCAGGAGCTGAACTGTTCTGCTACTTTACTCGGAAAGAAAGATATCCCAGATCCTCTGGCCTTGACCATTCTGGTGTTGTGGCGGGTGTCTAGACTGTTCTAAGAATGAGTTTGCCACGGGGCAGATTAGGTGGAGAAATTAGACTGGGTTCACTGCACTAAGAGGGAGCAGGGCGTGTTAATGGCAGGTGTTAATTTGTTTCTTATTTTCCCCGGGCTGGGAATGGTGGGGGTGGGGCAGGGACAGGGGTGTCCAGGACAATGGTAGGGGTGTCATAATTCCCAGGCGTCCAGCCGGGCTCTGCCACCCACCAGCTCTGTGACCTCGAGACACACTGAACCTGTCTGGGCCTTGGTGTCTCTCTCGGTGGCGGATCAGAGAACTGAGAAGCGGTGTCTCCATTCCGGAGCTGACGGCGGTGATGGTTTGCTCGACTCTGTGAATATGCTCAGCACCACCTGACGGGCAGGTGTGCATGGTGTGATTTGTGTCTCAGTCCCGTGTCTGTGTACGCAGTTCTCAGCTCTGAAAAATTTTAAGTCACCCATTTAACGCATTTCAGACGAAGACAAAGTTGATTAAGGTCAATCTTTTGCAAATCAGGGACCAGGACTGTGGCGAACAGATGGTCTCTCTCTCTTGGTGACAGGCAAGTTAAAATGACTGATAACCACCCAGTTTGCTGGTCCTTCTTTGCTGCTACCTCCCGACCTCCGAGGGAAACGTCCTTCCCTTTCCAGGGAATGGAGAACCGAAAACCCAGGGATTCTGCTCAGGCAGAGGGCGCACGTGAGCCCCAGCAGGAAAGAGGGAGAACAGAATGTAACTCCTGCCTGCAGCACTGGGGGCCCGCACCCACGTGCATATTCATTCAATACATTTTTAAGTCTCCTGTCGGGGCACAGCTTGAGTTATCAGAGATATACACAAATACCTTTTAAAATATGTTTACCGGTTTTAGGTGGGGAGGGGGAGAGAAACATCTACTGGTTGTCTCTCGTTTGCGCCCTGACTGGGAATCAAACCTCTGACTTTTTCATCTTGGGATGATGCTCCAACCAGCTGAGCCACACTGGCCAGGGCAACCGACACAGATCTTCCAGACAGCTTTGTGGTTTCCTGGGAAATGTGGTGCCTGACCTATAAAATACTACAAAGAATAACTCCACCGGCGTTACCGTTCGGCAATCCGCATTCATTATTGTCGGGGCGGGACCTGTCTGCTTCTCTTCCCGAGCTAACCGTGTAGTGAGGACGCTGTGGGCTTGTGTTAAGTTGACTCTTTTTTTTGTCCTTCCCCTAGCAGCGCCCTTCAACCTCTGTCACGGGACCCAGCAACAATAGAGAAGTGGAAATGTAACACAGTTTTTTTTATGGGGGGCGTCACTCCCCCCTTTCCCTTTTAACACATTAGCCAGAAAAATGAGCGGCCGCCAGGGGCCCAGCCGCTGATGGGTAAACACTTCTCAGAAGCAGGTTCTCTGCAAATTACGAGGCTCTCCAGGGAGGCGGTCATATCTCTTGTTTCAATTCCTCGTTAGAGACACAGATGAAAATGCACTTTGCAAACTCCATAATGATGCATTTTTCTCTTGGACGCATCAGGAGACAGGTCAAGCTGAGGCCCCTTTCCCCGCCTAGATCGCTTGACGCATTAATTCATACATCTGCGCGGCGTGGTTTTTCAAAGGCAGGCTGCCGGCGTCCATGTTCAAGCCAAATTGGTTGTGATTTTTGTCGTAGCTGCAGGACACCGTACAACCCGAGCCTTTTTTAGGTCTGGGGACTTTTTCCCTGTGCAATCAATGTCACTTAGGGTATCACTTGGCATGTGACGTAAAATGCATCTGAAAGCGGGGATTTGGGATGGAAGCGATTTTTTTCAGATGCCTGTTGCAGTTTTATGAGCAAAATGAATGTAAATTACATTCCCCCACAGTGATGTGGTGCGGGGGGGGGGTGCTTTTGTGTTTGGGGGAGCTATGGTTGACATGTTTACTCAGAAAGGAAAACTGCCAGTAAACAGAACGGATATCCTATTTTATTCGCCTACATAGCAGGTATTCTACGGCATGTCTGTCAGCAACACGTGGCCAAATCGGATTTTGTTTTCAGCAGAAACCCGGGAGGGAAGTGGAGTTAGGGGGCGGGGCCTGAGGACGCAGTGGGCGTTGCTGCGGTTCTGAGTATTCCCTGCCATTTCCACGGCTGTCCCGGGAGATTTTATTTTATTTTGTTTTGTTTTGTTTTATTTTATTTTATTTTTAATCTTCACCCAATGATATGTTGTTTTCATTGATTTTAGAGCGGAAGGAAAGGGGTAGGGGAGGGAGACACCGATTGGCTGCCCCTTGCTCGCACCCCCACTCGGGATCGAACCCCAAACCTTTGGGTGTGCAGAACGGCGCTCCCACCCACCCAGGGCCTGCAGTTTCTGAATGGATGAAAACAGTATCAAAAGAATAGCATTTCATGCCACAGGACAATCACACACACGCCGGATTCCGTACAGTCACCGCGTGTTGGGAACACCGCCCTGCTCATGGGCACCTGGGTCATCCCGGCCTCATTCTCTCTGTCCCGGCGTCGGAGTGGAGCGGGGGCAGGGCCCAGCCTGTAACGTTGGCGTCTGGCCCTTCCCAGGTGACGTTCCCGACCTCGGCTCTGAGCCGTCCGTCGGGGCGCCCATGGGTGCTGGGATGCGCGTCTCTGAATCCCTGGACGGACCTCTGAAAACCGTTTGTCTGCACCCGCACTTGGGTTCTGCGTTTGTTTTGTTTTGTGTTACTTTTTGGAGAATCTCCAGCCCCTTCACAGATCTGACCGAGCCCCCGTGACCTGGGAAAAGCCTTGCGCTGGAAGACAGCCTTACTTGGTCCTTCAGGAGACTCCGGGACTCCTCCTGGTCACCTCTGCTCTCGCCTGGCCGGCCCTCACATACCAGTGCCTCTGTCTAGAGGGGCCGGGGCTGGAGAGAGGGGCCCGGTCTCTTTGCGGGAACTGGAGAGCTCTTGCAGGGGACCGGACCGGCTGCTGGGGGGTGCAGCGTGAGCCTGGTGGGGATTCCTCACCAGGAAAACAGTCCTCTCCCACCCTGCCCTGCCCTGCCCTGCCCTGCCCTGCCGGGTTCAGGCCACTGCCATCACCGGCCCTTCTTGTTTTAATGATGCCGACTGTATGTTGCCTCCTCCTGGCCTCATTTTGAAAGAGTCCCATCAGCTTTTCCTCCCTGTTCAATACGTGCTTTTCCCAGGGCTCAGCGGGATTCTTGAGGGCAATGTTGTTTTCGCGTTTGGCTTCCCTCTCTTGCCTCGCTTTGATGAAATGTGTGTGTTTTTATCTGTGAGCCGTGTCACGAGGGACACAGCCGGTTTCAGCCTCAGTTCCCTGAGCCCGTTCGCACGTCGGGGGCGGGACGTCCTGCAGCCGGAGAGACCCGTCCCTGGGCTGTAAGATTTTCAGAAACTATACGCAGCAATTCTGTGAACCAGATGGCACCCCTCTGAGTTGTCAGACATGCATATTTTAAAGAAATACGGTGTATTTGCCTCCTCGGGAGACTTAGGGGGGTTCTTTGAGGAGGCAGAGCGGCTGAAATGGCCGTGCTGGACAGACGCTTGGGAGCCTGGCCCCAGAGTAAGGAGCAGAAGGTCGGAAGACTGGTGTGGAGTGGTGAGGGACAAAGGTTACGGGATTTTCGTCCTTCCCTTCTCGGAGACCAGCAAGCCCCAGAGGCGCAGGCAAAAGGTGTAATTCGTCAATGTTTTCCCTTTGATTTGCCCCCTTAGACCTCACTGGGGGCATTTGGGGCGGTGAGGGGTAGGTGGGTGCGGGGCGGGGAGATGGGGGGGTGGGGGCCGGAGGAGGGGACAGGGAGGGGCCAAGCCATGTAACGGAGAGCTGGCTAGACAGGGTCAGGCCACTCCAAGAAGACGAGGCTTGGGAGAGCCAGGGCAGATCCTACGTCAGGGGACTCCTCACCACTCAGCACCAGCGCACGCGGGGACCGTGGCGGGGCGGGGGAGTGGGAGGCGCTGGTCTCTCCACAGACGATACCAACTGTGGGGTGGAACCCGGGAGCCCCAGCCAGGTGGAGAGACCTGGTGGGGGGGGCTCTCAGCTCAGCCACGTAGTAGCTGGGTGACCTCAGACGTATCCCTTCCCTTCTGTGCTCCTCAGCCTCCCCTCCGTTTTGGAGTTTGGGACCCCATAAGCGAAGAACTTGAGGAGAGGTCATCTTCTTGGTCAGTGTCGGTTTTGAGGGGGTCCCCAGACGACCTCTGGCAGCAGCAGACAGACACGGGGGAGAGGAGCAGCCAGGGCAGGGAACGCTAACACGTCGGCCATCTCAGGGGGCACCTGGGTCTTGGTCCCGCGAGGGAACTCTCCGGGACGCCTGAGAGCTATACCCCAACCAGAGGCAGGTGCTGGGGCACTTACCTGCCAGTTGCCGCGGCTGCCTTGGCTGAGGGCTACTCCTGGGAGCAACAACCATTTGGTGCTCTTGGGGTGGCTTGCCTGCAGCCAGGGTGGGGGTGGGAAACACAGTGATAGCAACAAACCAGCCTGAGACGGTTCTGAGCATGTAGAGGTGAGGCCTAGGGGTCCTGGGTAGGGCTCTCGCAGCGTCTGCCTCCGCTCTGTGGGAATGTGTCCTCTGCCACCTGCCTGTCCTGCGGCTGTGGGAACCCTGCCTGCCGTGCCTCGGTTTTCTCATCTGTGAAATGGGCGCAGCAGCAGCAGTGCCTTCTTCCCCAGAGGGGGCATGGAGGGTCCGCATTCCGGCTTCTCTTCCCTCCGGCTCTTCCAAAGGGCGTCTTTATATTCAGCCTGAATGGTCAGGGGTTTCCCTGAGCTCCGTACGCCGTTCCCACACTCGATCCAGCCTGAGGAGGAAAGTGCGGAACGCCCGACTTTGTAGCCAAGCGTGGGGAACCCCCGGGGTCCCGATGCCTGTGAGTGGTGTCCGAAGTAGGGCTGTCTGGTGGACGGAGGCCTCCCACCGGTGGAGCCGGGCGCCACGTGCAGGTAATTGGTGGCGGTGTGGGACCCACCGCAGGCCACCGGGGTGGTGGTGTGGGGAACCGGTGGCTGCTCGGAAGGGAAACCCCACGCAGCTGCTGTCAGAGTGTTTTGAGCAAAAGCAGGTCACAGTGCTGGTGGTTTTAAGATCTGCACGGCCCTGTTAGTTTGGGGTGACGGGCAAGGAGCCGGCCTCACAGAGGCCGTCCGGAGAGACTCCTGCCGCCAGGCACTGGACCCGAAGCTCACAGCGCCCATCTGTCTGTCTGTCTGTCTGTCTGGATGAGGGAATTGGACAACATGGCACATCGGGAGAAAGTTTGATTCCTTGGACGATTGCGTCGAGGGGGGCTCTTCCCCAAGCGCCAGCAGCTGGTGTCTCCCGCGGCTTTTCCTGTGTCAGGAAAGGCTGCCCTTGTCCGGTCCGTGGCCTGCAGGCCATGTGGGGCCCGGGCTGGCTGTGAAGGCAGCCCAGTGCAAAATCGTAAATTTACGTAAAATGTGATGAGACTGTTTTGTGATTACATGTTGTAGTGTATTTAACGTGTGGCCCCAAGACACCAGAAGTCTGGACAGCCCTGGACGAGCTCATGGAGGCTTCCTTCCAGAGCCCCCCTCCCGCCACCCCCCCCACCCGTTGGAGCTTGTGCATGGCCAGGCGGCGGGCGGACCTTTCTCGAGAAAGGGTGTGGGAAGGACGTCGAGGATCAGAGCATCCCTCTGCTCTGGCATTTGTTGAGGCCCAAGTGCCGCCGGAGTCACATAGCAAAACTCACGGTCAGAGACGTACGTGGGGTGCGTGCTGGTCTTCCCTGGGCGCTGGTGTCCACAGGCCCTGGGGTCTGGAGGGTGGGCTCGGGAGCGGGAGGATGAGCGACACCTCCAGGGGCGTGGTCCACGCCACAACAGACACCACCTGAACTCTGCCAGCAAGGCCTGGGGACGGCTCGGCCCCGTGCGTCCCCCGCGGGCTTGTCTTCTGGCTCCCGCTGCCCTTGGACCACACTGGCCCTCGGAGGCCTGTGAAGGGGTGGGGGAGTTGGGCAGAGGCTGAATCAAGGAACGTGACTGACCCGAGAGAGCCAAAACAGGATTGTCTCGTGCGAGACGAGCCCTGACATTTTTAAAAACTGATTGGAGAGAGAGAGGGAATCATCCATTTGTCGTCTACCTACCTATGCGTTGGTCGGTTGATTCCCGCCTGTGCCGTGAGTGGGGATCGAACCCACAACCCTGGCGCACCGACCTTCGGTTCAGAGAGGCCCTCACTTCCCGATGCGATGCCACTGGAGGGACACCGCGTTGTCCCCGCCCGGTGCTCCCGTCAAAAACCAGAATGGGGATCCGATCAGTCTCCCACCAACTCAGTGCCGGAACGGAGGAAGACGAGAGACGCCGCTAGGAGGCCGCCGGCTGCCAGCTCCGGCTCATGGGAATTCTCCAGGCCCGACCACACGCTTCTCCAGGGAATAAACTGCAAGGCTGAGCGGAGTGCCAGGGAACTAGTGATCTGGTGGGTAGATGTCTCGGGGGAACGGGTCCTCAGGCAGTGACGGGTGGATGGGGTCCATACCCAGCTCCCTCCCCGTCCCTGGGGCGGGAATAATGCTCAGAGCTGCCTCTGCCGTCTCGGGAAGAACTGGCTATGTTAATCCCTCCCCGGTGGGGTCCCTTCCTGGGCTCATTTCCCTGTCCCCCTGCCAACCTGGCTAGTCCCGTCTCCCAGCGACCTGTTTGCATGTGGGCCCTATTTCTGGGCGGAACCTGCACGGGGCAGGCTTCCTCTGCACCCGCTTCAAAAGCACCATCTGCAAATACGTGTGAGCCTGCTGTGGAAATGTGACCGCTGCGTGGACGGACGGCGGAGGAGTTTAAGGAATATTCTTCAGTTTCTTTAGGTGTGAATGTTGTTTCTGGGTTATGCTGTGCTAATGAGGGCTTATCTCTTAGGGATGCACCATTTTGCAGATGGAATGCTGTGGTGTCTGGGGTTTGCTTTAAAATAATCAACAGGGGTGGGTGGGGAGGGGCCGGGCGGGGATGCTAGTGATGTCACGTGGGTGGAATTTCGCAGCCAGGTGATGGCTGTGTCGTGCCTCATTGCACTGCCCTGCCCACGTTGGAGACCTGTTCAGAAAGTCTCCAAAATTAAATGTGCAGAAAAAACACGAGGAAGCCTGTGATGAGCAGCCTCCCGGTCCTTCTCCTCCGAGTCAGGACTGTGTCATCCTCTTCCCAGCCTCGGCTCCAGGGCTCGCCAGCTCTGATCTGGGCGGGTCGCCCCCAAAAATGTGGATTTGTTGTTCCACTTATTGATGCATTCATTGGTTGATTCTTGTATGTGCCCTGGCCGGGGATTGAACCTGCAACCTTGGTATGTCAGGGTAATGCTCTAACCCACTGGGCTATCTAGCCAGGGTCCCGACTTTTCCATGCCAGGGAGCTGGAGAGGGGGCTGGGGCTCAAGCCAGGTTGTGGGGCTACCCCCATAGAGCGGTGGCCAGCAGCTCTAGTGGGCTACCCACTGGATTGTGGTGCCTGGGGCGGGGGTGGGGTTAGGTGTTGGGGCAAAAGATACGACAGTGCCACCCAGGTTCTCAGGAGCAGAATGGGGAGATCTGAATCTGTCGTGTCCTCTTAACTGCCCTTCAGTCATCCCAGGGGATAAAACTGCCACCGCTTCCCACCCCTCCTCCGCGTGTGCCTGCCCAACCGCTGCCATTGGGGTGCCCTGCCCCGCTGGGTGATGCAGTGGACCAGGCCCGCGGTCCCCTCGCCCAGCCCTGCAGCGTGCGGGCGGTCGCGTGGACCCGCCTGGCCAGGCCGGCTGGGACAGAGGGAGCTCCGTCTTTCCCCTTCCCTTCGTCTTCAACGGCGGAGGGCTCAGAATGGGAGATTTACGGCCCCGGTATGTGCTCCTCTATAACAGAGTTCATGAAAGGAGGGGATGTGAAAACCGGCTCTGCCCTAACCTTTAAAAGGCAACTTGTAAATCGTGCAAGTTTATTTGTGAACCTAGTTGTGGTTGTGTGAAAATGAAAACTTCCCCTTGCCCTTGCTCTTCAAAAGAGGCTCAGTGTATACATTTCACCAATCAGGTTTCCCGAACAGTTCACACCGCTGATAACAGTCCGTCCGTTTTTCGGAAACATTTTTAGGGTTAGTCGTGAGCTCAGTGTGCGGGGTTCTCATCGAGCCGTGGGTTCCAGCTTGACATTCACTTATTTATATTTTCTGCTGTGTCGCTTCTTACTAGCTGTTCACCCAGGAAACCGGACCTTGTCGGTAACTTGCTCAATAGTGGATTGAATGAATAACTTTGTTTTTAAGTTAAGACTTGATATTTCAAAGTTACTTGCATAACTGTTGGCTCCTGCTGAACTTAAGTATACTAAGAACACTTTTTAAAAAAGATTTTATTTATTTATTTTTAGAGAGAGGGGAAGGGAAGGAGAAAGAGAGGGAGAGGAACATTAATGTGTGGTTGCTTCTTGTGCGCCCCCTACTGGGGACCAGGCCTGCAACCCAGGCACGTGCCCTGACTGGGAATTGAACCAGCAACCCTTTGGTTTGCAGGCTGGTGCTCAATCCACTGAGCCACATCAGCCAGGCTAAGAATATTTTTAACAACATGATTTAAACTTTTGGAATAGGAAAGAGGACCACATCCTTTAAACAATACGATCTTTAAAAAAGGCCTCCCTAATTAGCCAGAAATCATGAATAATTCAGGGACTTCACCCTAGAATAAGTAGACACTAGCCTGTCATTTCTTGAAGGAGTTTGCAATTCCTTCGGAGAGTTTCCTCCCCACCCTGGCCTCTTCTGCCCAATCTATTTTAAATCACCGTCTTGGAAACAGGAGTCAGAACCAGGACCCGAAATATCTGGTGTGGTTTCGTGCCTCTGGTCTTTGGTCCACACACAGCCTCTGCCTCGGTGGCCACGCCTGGTGCCGGGTTCCGGCGGATGCATTAATGTATGGGGTCGGCCACCAGGCCTGGTGACGAGGGAGAAACAGAAGAGGGTGTCATGGCCATGTGTAAGGATTCCTTCTTTTCTTATTCATCCACACAAAGCGCCTTCTGTTGTTCTTGTGTGTGTGGTCATCAGGCAACTCCGTCCCCGACCCACAGCCGTGCCTGGTGCCAAGTACCTCGCTCCATGCGGAGAGGCCGAACGGCTTCGAGGAGCCAGGGGAGGGGGCGGTCTTTGCTCCATTCACATGTGCATAAAACGTCTTTGTTCACGGGAAAGAAAAGTGCCTCTTATTGTTTGGAAGCTGTGTGAATTTTAAATGGAACGGACGGCCTCTATAGTATATCTTTCAGGAGAAAAAATTAGCTCTGCTGATGCAGTAACTGCCCGTTAATAAGCACGAATCATCATCAGGGAAAACACAGATGCATTGTGGTAAAGTCGGGGCGACTTCGGGGCCCTGGAGGAGTGCGTTTGTGTGTAAAAGTACACAGAACAAGGCCTGTGGAGTGGTGACTATCGGCCCACTGCTTTGGCATTGAGCTTCCTGGCAGCCAGAGCGAAAGTCAGAAGCAATTAAATCATTTTTTTTCCGGCGCTCTGCAAGGATGACATGGAGTGAGTCCACCCCAGGCAGGGGTGTGGCATGGGGGCTGTCCCAGAAAAGACCAGCCAATCAGGAGAGCAGGCTGAATACTGGATGCTTGGGAGGCGGGCACCCCAGTGTGGGCGGTGCCTTCCCTGGGAGGGCTGGCCGCCTGCAGGCCCCCCACCGTGCCTAGGGCTCTCTGGCTCCTCCTGGGAACTTTGGAGTGCTCCCTGGCCCTTAGCAAAATGAGTTCCTAGCAAATGGGAACTTACTTGATTTCAGAGATTGTGCACCTCCTGTAATTGTAGTAGTGAAAAGAAATTTTCATTAAAAAAAAATACTTCTTTCCTAGGAAAATGAAAAGTAGGAAACACTTTGTTACAGAGTATTAGTAATAGTTATTAATTATTAAATTTATACTTATTTTTATAACAACTATTTCCTCATATAACTAGAAAATAATTGTATAATTGATTTATAATAATAGATGTACTTTACATGACAAATCGATATATGGTGTTTTTTCCCTCATTAGAGTCTTGGATGATGCCTTTAAATAAGTGAGCTTCTAAAGTGCATTTAAAATAGGTTTCAGCCCTGGCTGGTGTAGCTCAGTGGATTGAGCGCAGGCCTGTGAATGAAAGGGTGGCTAGTTCGATTCCCAGTCAGGGCACATGCCTGGGTTGCGGGCCAGGTCACCAATTGAGGGCCTTATGAAAGGCAACCACTATCTCTCACACACTGATGTTTCTCTCCCTCTCTTTCTCCTTCCCTTGCCCTCTCTCCAAAAAAAATAAAATAAAATATTAAAAAAATAGGTTTCGAATTACAAAAACCAGATTTATACGTGTAAATTTCCAGGGACACACCCCGGAGAGTGAGGAGAATGTTAACATTCATTTCTACCTTTTCTCTTATCAGCAGCTCAAAATAAACCACTTCATGGTTACTATTTATTTCCTGCAACAGCAGCTCAGCCTCCCTTGACTTCAGCCCTGGAGCCTTGAACTGAGGCGACCGGGCGGAGACACCCCAGTATCTTGAGCAGAGTCTGGGGGGCGGAGCCCGGAGTGGCGCAAGGCCCTCTGGAGAGGACAGGGGGAGGGGCCTGCCTGGCACCTGCTTTTTCTCCTGCCAGGGCGCGGGGACCCCAGTCCTTCCAACCAGCCCTCGGGCTTCCTCGCCGTAACCTTTTTTTTTTTTTTTTAAGAAACTATTTTATTTTTCAATGACACTTAACCCTCCGTACTGTTCTGTGTTAGTGTCAAGGGTAGGACAAAGTGGTCGGCCGTCTCGTCCTTTCTCCTCCTCGGACACGGCTGGCTGGGTCCCCCTCTCTCTGCCCTCCGGTTCTGGGGCCAGGAGAACCCCCGCATGGCACGCTTTTCCCTCCGTCCCCCGCCGCACTCCCGAACCCAGGGCCGTCCGTCTGGGCGTCCGTCGCTGGTCGGCGGGGAAATCGCGGCCCCAATCTTGGATCTCCGGGCCTTGCAGACTGCTTTGTCCTGGTCCCCGAGCATCTCGGGAATTGTCAGACGACGCCTCGGCAGGAAATCTCGGATAAGCTGTCAGGGTTCCTTCTTTGTGTTCTGCGTTTTCCTGGACATTTGGCCTCAGGTCCCCGTTTCCTAGGCGACAGGCCCGTCAGTTCTCCCCAATCCAGCCCACGCGGATGCCAATTCCAGTCCCCGGCGGCGGGGTTTTCTGCCCGGCCTTCCCATTCCTCCTCGCTCCTGAGTTGCGAGGGGACAGTTTCCAAAAAGGGAAAGGCTGTTCTCAGCGTGCCTCCCTTCTGGGTGGCTCCCCCATGCCTTCGGAGATTGCGCACAGTCTTGAATGTTGCAGTAACTTCAGTCTCACAGAGAGAGAGCTTGCCTCACCTCCCGCGACTGTTAACAATTCAGCACCAGGCGCCCTCAGTCTTTGTAACTGAGCGCTGCCTGGTTCCCAGGCTGATAAAAGCAGAGCTGGGCGACCCCGGGGCTGGAAGGACACTCCGAGGGGCCAGGAGGGAGGGGGCGTTTTGCCACAGTCCCAGTTCGCCCCTCCTCTGTGACTCTGGAAAGTGTTCCAGGAAAGAAGTCAGCCCCGTTTTCTTTGTCACATTCGAATGGCCCAGGAGCCACCTTCGGGTCCCATCCCCAGTGGCCGGTGTCTTGTGGCTCGAGGAATTGCAAAATCCGGTTCTGCAGAACTCGCCCACCTCCGGAGGTACACGGTCAGCTTTTTCACGTTTTCTCCTAGGATCTGGCTTTCTCCTAGGAAGTGTTTAAGTTCTTGCTTCACAGCAGGGAAGAGGTTGGAGGAGCCCGGGTGTGTTTGAAGAGAGATAGCCCGGACCAGAAGCAGACAGAGGCTGGGGTGACATTTACCAGTGAAACACCAGCCATTCTCGATGAAAAGCCACACGCACAAGCTTCGAGATTCCCAAGTTAAATCTTTTCCAGGCTGCTCAGCTGTGGGCCTGGAACGCCCCCACCTCCGGGCATCCTGAGACAGGAGACCCCCCGCCTTGTGTCTGATGGACCCCATTCTTCGCTTCATCGTTTGAGAATCTGCATCATCTGGCCCCACCTCCCTTTCTGCTCTCCCTTCCCTTCCCAGAGGCCAGGGACACTGCGAGGCACCCAGCGTGCGTGGGACAGCCCTCCCACCCCTGACCAAGGGGTCTCTGCTCCAGATAGCCAGGGCCCCGATGCAGAAACTCTGTCTTACCCAAGTCTTCTCTCATCCTTCCTTGTGCTGGGAGGCCTCCCGTCAACACCACCTCTGAAATGCCCGTGGACCTGCCTGCTGGGAGGCTCCCACCTGTGGCCTCAGAACCCTTTCTGGGAGCTGCTGACTTGCCCCTCGCTCAGTACGTTTGCCTGAATTTGTACCCGGGCCTCTTCTGTTGTATTGTTTCTGTGGTTCCTCCTTGTGCTTTAGTTGAGTGTGGATCTGTTAACTTTGGCTGAACTTTGGGCTCCTGGGAGACAAGGATCGTATCTTATTTAACTTTGTTTCTACAGGAGCACCTACTACGTGCCTTACATACAGTAGAAGCATAATTAATATTTGTCGAGTGAGTGCGATTATGTATCTTCCCACGTCCTTAAGTACTTATTCCTTCCAGTGATTTTCTTAAAGGACTTAGACAGAAAAAAAAAAAAATCCAGCGAGCCGAATCTGAGGGGTTTCTTCCTTCTTGTGGGTTTGCGATCATTGGGGTCCGAAACTCTGGTCACAGATCATTGTCTGATGCAATTGTCTGTCCTTATTTCTGCAGCTCTTCAGTGAAAAAATCAGTGGCATCGAAGGAACGAAACTAGATGATGAGTTCCTTGACATGGAGAGGGTAAGAGGGCGTTCTCACGTCCCTTGTGGCCTGAACTTGACCTTCACTGTGAGAGGGGATGGGGGATGCCGCACAGGCAGTTAGGGGTGGGGGTCTAGGGTGTCCGCGCTCAGGTGCGGGTGCTGGAGCCCAAGAGCCGGGTGTTTCACACATCTAAGCCCGGCCTTGGCTATGAAGGTGGGGTGGTGTCACCCCGTTCCTTGTAACGGATGAAACTCAGAACGCTCCGAAGACGGTCAGTGTTGGCCAACAGCTAAAACGGCCGCAGCCGTTGCACCTCCCTGCCGTGGGTGGTCAGCACATGTCTGTGGGATGAGACCCTTCACCTGTAGAAATACTGGTTCCCTGGGTCACAGCTGCTGCGCAGCCAACCCCGTGTTCTGGGGCTGCCCTGGGGCCAGGTCCGTGGCGCAGGGTAACGGACGCCAAGGGCCCTGCTTTGCTCCCACAGTCCGGCTGACGGTTAGGCAGGACCTGACCCCGTGTGATGGCGTGGGGGAGACCGTGGCCAGGCTCTCATGGAAGTGATCGTGTCACGTTCCAAAGGAAGATGACGCGTCTCCGTCCCTGAGCGTGTTTCCCACGCGGGCTGTCCCCAGGAACTGTCAGCCCCCTAAGCCTCCCTCCTTCATCTTAGGTGACAGTCACTCCTCTGTTTGTTTCTCTGGGATTTCGTTGTTTGTCACTTAACTGCATGTTATGTGCTTTTTTTTTAAAGAAAATCGATGTCACCAATAAAGCTGTTGCGGAAATTCTTTCAAAAGCCACAGAATACCTCCAGCCGAATCCAGGTAAAGTCAGAAAATGCCTCGAACTCTTATTATCCAATGGCTCATTCCCGGGGTGGACACCGGTAGCCCACACTGACTTGGCACTTCTGTGACGTGATCTGGAAGCAATGCCCCGTGTCCCCATAACGAGATTCCGGGTTTTCCGGTCACGTCTCCGGCCACTCCGGGGTGGACGAGACTCAGAGCTGGGGTCGTTCACCTGGAAGGGGTCGGGAGGGAGCCGCCCGGCTCTGCCCGGTGAAGGCTCGTTAGGAGACGCTTCAGAAACCTTCCGTATGTTTTGTGAATGTTTGCCTGTTGAGTCATTTCCTCTTTTTTTTTTTAAATGTGTGCCACCCTGTTCTAGAGGTGTATATTGATGGAAATGGCTTTTGAGTTGTGAGTCCGATGCTCAAATAACGAGGCGTGATAATATGATAAGCAGCGGGGGCTCTGGGGTTAACGGCAGCTTCTCCACGGGAGGTTTTAGATGCCTGGGTCACGAAGCAGCATTCTCTATAAGAAATTTTTTAATTTAAAAAATATGTTTATTGATTTGAGAGAGAGGAAGGCAGAAAGAGAGAGAGGGGGAAACATCAATGCGAGTGAGAAACATCTCTGGGCTGCCTCCCTCCCGTACGCGCCCTGACCGGGAATTGAACCCATAGCCTTTTGGTGCAAAGGACGATGCTCCAATAAGTCAGCTGCCCAGCCAGGGCTGGGGAGCAGCATTCCTGATGGGCTGTACATCATAGAAACCAATAGAGGCATCCAAGCCTTGAACCCTGTGGATTTCTGAAACTGCCTTTACTTTTCAGGAACTGATTATTTATCTATAGTTACTGTGATGCCTCTCCCCTCTCCCTGCCCCGGGCCTTGGGGGTAGGATGCAGCCCAGACCAAACCATCTGAAAAATCTAGAAAGTAAAACACTTAAAAACATCAACTCTATAAAAATCATGGCCTGGGCGGTTGGTGGGTATAGCATTCTTTAGGCCTGTGTGGATGGCTGTGGTTTTCAAGCTGTAATAACACTGCTCCTCCCGGCCTCGTGAGTGGTGGGGAGGAAGCACCCAAGTTCCTTTTGCTGATAAGTCAGCCAGCGCTTCCCGGGGTTCTGAGGCCTGCGGTGAAGCTGCACCGAAGTCCTCCCCTCTGGGGATGACCTTGGGATGGGCCGGGGAGATGCTGGCTGGCAGTGAACGCGTCCCCATGGCCAGAGGCCCTGGCCATTCTCAAGGAAGGAGAAAGCAGGCCTCACAGTCTCTGCTGCGGTGTGACAGCTTCACTCACTGGCCACTCGCTACACGCAGTTCCACCCTGGGAAGGAGGAGTGTGTGAGTGAGTCCTTGTGTCCACGTGCGTGTGCGTGTTGGGGGTATGACGGTGTTGCACCCGGGGACCAGGCAGGTCCGTGCTTGGACGCGGAGGTGGGCAAGGTTCTCCACGGTTGTCCCTGGGAGGGTCTGCAGCCTCGCGGCTTGAGGTGTGGTCCCCACAACCTGCAGGGTCCACATCCCCGGGGAAGCCGTGGGGAGGGAATCCACTCACCCCAGACCGACTGCATCGGACTCTGCATTGACACAGGATCCTGGGGGATTGGTAGACACTCGAACAAACATGCGATTGTTAAAGTAAAAGAAAAGAAAAGCTTACGCTTCTACTAGCTAAACTCACCTCAAGCCCCAACAGCTCAGATGTGATTCTGTTCAGTTCACACTCACTTTTTCACAGATATCCTCCGGCGGGGCCTGTATTAAGTCCTTCTGAGGTCCAACCAGTCTGCTCTTCACGGGCAAATACCGTAGCATCCCCGCTTCTCCATCGTCTATTTCGGCACGTTTTAGAGGCATCTTTGCACCTTTTTTCAGCATAGTGCGATGTTTTCCTTTCCACACAGCAACCAAAGTCGAGGGCAGTTGCATCTTGTGTAATCTGCCTCCCAGGCGCTAGGCGGCGCCCCCCGAGGACTGGCGCTGTCTTAGGTCCTGAAAACCCACGCCACCGAGTACTGAGCCCCCACCCCGGCAAGGAATGGGGAAACCCACAGGAGAGGTTCCAAAGGGTGCACACGGCCCTTTCTTGCCTCAGGTCCCTGGCATTGGGTTAGGGCGACCTCGATTTCACTCATGTACCACGTTTGTTACTTGCTCTGTGTCTGCCGCCCCACCTCGTCACTCTAAGGAATTACAAATGACGGTGTTTTTAAGCATACAGAGCTAAGCTAGGAATGCTGAACACTGTGTCGAAGATCCGAGGGCAGGTGAAGACCACCGGGTACCCGCAGACGGAGGGCTTGCTGGGGGACTGCATGCTGAAGTACGGCCGGGAGCTTGGGGACGGCTCCACCTTCGGTGAGTGCGCCGGGCGCGCCCCTCGTGGCCCTAGGTTATGCACAAAGCCTTTCAGGGGTGTCCAATCTGCTGCTCGTGGATGGCTGTGAGCAGGTGTGAATTGGGTGTAAACTGAATTTCATATAGTAAGTCTTCCAGAAGGTTTTGGTACTTTCGCTACTCCTGTGGTGGTGACAAGGAAGGATATGGAAGCTGAGAATTCAGATATTTGGCCAGAGTAATTCATCTTTGAAATCAGGAGAAAGATATTTTGAAAACTTGAAAAAGAACCCCAAATGTTAGCCCACGGATTGGTCACGGAACGTGACAATGTTCGTCAGAGAAGTAGAGCGTGGATTTTATTTTGTCCCCTGTGAATGGGGACAAGGTGGGATTTTTCTCCTTTATTTTGTAATCCTGAAGGCAGACCCACTGGGGAACAGGTGAGGCTGCCAGGTGGGCTAACACCCAGGGGCATCCCTGCCACGGTGATGGCATAGGGGGCGTGGATAGACAGACAGTCTGGTGGCCTCCCAGGTGCCCAGTGACTTCCAGGGACTTGGGGTGAGGAAGAGGGCTGATGTCAGGCAGAGTGGGTGGTCAGGTGTGGGTGGGTCCGTGCTGCTCAGAGGAGGGGCTGTGCCTCAGGGACGCTTTCTTGGGGGCCATGTGGCAGGACCTTCTCTGGGACCTCCCTGATGTGCAGAAGCCACAGGGAACAGATACGGAGCCTCAGGCCTGGCTGGAATCGGCAGCACTAACCTTGGGGCAGGGAGAGGCAGTGTCTGATCCATGCAGAATGCTGTCTTTGGGGTCTTCGACGAAAGATACTTGGAAATGTTTCTTTTGAAGCTAAATTGCCTGATGTCCTGGGGCATGGGTTGCCAGAGTGGGGGCAGAAGCAGAACCCCCCACCCCATTTCTGACCTGTCGGGCAGGGAAGAGTCTCCAGGCTGGAAAAGGGCATCCCATCTCCATCGGGGTGGCTTAGAACCGGACGCCGGAGAGTTCGTGAAGGAAGTTGAGCCTCTCGGGGGGCGGGAAGCTGCCAGTGAGCCACAGGGAGTCCCAGCCCTCTGTCGGTTAGAGTAATATTTCCACTAAGATTTTGCAGGGTCCTGTGATGTACACTATCTAGTTTATGTCTTAAAAAAAATTAAGACGATGATGCTATCCCAGCTTTGCAGGTGAATAAACGGTGTCCCCCCTCAACCAATAGGTGAGACTCTTGAAGGTCAGAATTTGTTAGAAATACAAATTTGGGGGCTGGACTTCAAGGTCTTTCAGCCTCGGAGTTGAGAGAGACCACGAGCCCTGCCTTTTTACAAACTCAGTCTGGAAACTCCCTCCCCAAACAGGAAAACTAGTTCGGCCTAGGGCTGCCTGTCCCAGCAATGTTTGTAAGAGAAGCTGCAGCCTCACTCTGCGCTGCTGCAAGGACCCCTGCTTGCAAAAGAACGCAGGGTAGCTGGTGCCCAGGTACCAGGGCGTCATCCCTCCAGAGCGCCCAGGCAGACCCTGCCCCCGCTGCTGGGAACGCCCCCTGCGGCGCTGCTGCCCGGCTTTCTTTGACGTCAGGCCAGGCCGTGGTGGGAGCCTTGGAACCCTCTGAAGGACAGGGGGCAGCCTCCAGCAGCCAACGCCCACATGCAATTTTGTTCCTTTACTTCTATTGCGATCTTTCTTGGTTGACGCTGAGCTCCGATGATGACTCCATCCTTTTACTGTTTACAAAGAGGGGCTGTGTTCTGAAGCCTTTCTAAGAAACCCTCGGTACCAGCTCACAAAAGTGCGTTTTAAAAAAAAATTTTTTAAATGGAGCTTTACCCCCACCTAGTGGCCAGAATGGTAAGTGCCTCGGCCCGCCAGTCTCCAGGTGAGCCTTAGGAAGACCGTTTGGAACGGAGTGAAGAAATAGAGTTTTTTGGACAGTTTATTTCTGAGTCAGTCCCAGAGCAAAGACCTTGTTAAACCATCATCCGCAGACTTTGGGAAAGGAATAGATGTCACTGCCAACCTTCCCGCCCTCTGCTAACGGGTCCGTTTTACCGGTATTTTCTATTCCAGGCAGCGCACTGATAGAAGTTGGGGAATCCATGAAGCTCATGGCCGAGGTGAAAGACGCCCTTGATATTAACGTGAAGCAGACATTTATTGATCCACTGCAGTTACTACAGGACAAAGACTTAAAAGAGATCGGGGTAAGTTTTCTCGGCTGGAAACCCACCTGTTGCCGCTTAAAACAATGTTTATGTTTAAAGCCATGAGGACGGTTCTGTAGGGACCCAGGGGAAGCATCGAATGATTGTGAGCAGTGGAAAAATAATCGCCCAGTGATGTCCTTCCGGCTGTCTTGGTAGGAGCCCCTTGTAGCTCGTCGAAGTGAGCGAGAAACCAAGCTAAATGCACCTGTTTCCGCAGCGGTTTCTCACGGGAAAGGACTCCAAGGCTGCATAGTGGGTTTTTGACCATGAAAACCACGTTGCAGTCATTCAATCCATTTGATGCTTTGCGTGAGTGGTCATCATTGCCCCCGACTTCATTTCAGTTTGGGGAGGCGATTGCAGACGTCCACTCAGAGCACACACATGGGTAGGGGTGTCGCATGGCTCGTAGCTCGTGCTCAGCTTGCTCTGTCGCTGTCGGGGGGCTTCGTGGAAGACTCAGCAGGGGTGCCCCACCTGCAGCCCAGGACGGCTGTGAACGCGGCCCAACACAGCATCGTAAATTTAGTTAAAACATTATGAGATTTTTGGGTGTGTGGTTACATGTTGCAATGTGTTTAATGTGGGGCCTAAGACAACTCCTCTTCTTCCCTCTGTGGCCCAGAGACTCCAACAGGTCGGACACCCCCGTAAGGGGATGATGGTAACGTGTGTTTTTGTCATCTACTGCTTAGTGAGCAGTGGGCAATAGTGCCGAAAGGGGTAGCCCCGTGTTTGGTGTAGTTAGCGTGGCTGGAAGTTCTTCCGATGCAAACAGAGCCAAAGTGAGGGAGGGGTTCTGTGATGGACTCGGGAGACGGGATCTGAGTGTTGATGCTGTATCCTTCCGCTCCAGATCCACTCTCCTCTGTTCTGTCACCCACTCACTCACCCACCCGTCCGTCTGTCCGTCTGTCCACTCACCACCCGTCCGTTCATTTCCCAAATACTCCTGAGAGTTGGCAGTGAACTCGCATAGGTGCTGAGGGGCCACCACCACGAAACGTGAGGCGGGCTCCTGCCCCCGCAGCCGAGGCCCAGGGGAAACACCGGTCCTTCTGGGAGAAAGAAAGAGCTTCTGTCTGCGCCGTGCAGCGAGCGGGGCCGTTGCTAAGGGGCTGTCTCCTCCATCCCCCAGCACCACCTGAAGAAGCTGGAGGGCCGCCGCCTGGACTACGATTATAAGAAGAAGCGAGTGGGTAAGATACCAGACGAAGAAGTGAGACAAGCGGTAGAAAAATTTGAAGAGTCGAAGGAGCTGGCTGAACGGAGCATGTTTAATTTTTTAGAAAACGATGTAAGTATGCGACCCCAGCCAGGAGGCTTGCATGTGAATGAACCACATCGACTCGGTGTTGGTGGGGGAAAGCTCTGGTGCCTTTGTCCTTAGAAAAGTTTCTAGAATTGTCCGTTCCCCTTCTCTCCTGCCTCTAAGATAGCTTTGGACATCCAGCAGGTCCCAGCTGGAGTCTCAGATCTTGGGGTGTCCGGTTTACCCCAGGATTGCTTCCCAGCTGTGCTGGCATCGGCCCCAGGCAAGTGGGGTGTCTCGGCAGGAATTAGCCTGTTGCCGGCTTCTGTAGTTGAGGCTGTAGCATCGCTGCTTTTGCAGAATGCAAAGCCCACATTGTGCATGCTTTGCAGTTGGGTGAGGTGGTGAAAACCACTCTGGGTGGCAGATCGCCGAGGGGGAGCTCCGCCCACCACCCAGTGCTCCCACACCTTCAGTTGTCAGAGCGAATGTTCAGGACATCCAGTCACGACCGAGCAGTGCTGCTGTGCTCAGGGACTGTGGGGGCTTCGGGACGTGGCCCTTGGATGGATGTGCTGTGTGCTGTGATGCTGGCCACCAGCCTTATGTGTCCAACTGGAGTTAGATTAAATGGAATTACGGCGGATGGTAGGATGAAGGTTCTTAGGGTTGGTGATGAGGGGGTTGTAGAGTGCGTTTCAGTGACCCAGTGGGGGAGCCCGTGGTCACTTTCCGCTGGACCTGGCCGAGTTGGTGCCATGGGCTCTCAAAGCTCGGCACTCACTTTGGACCCATCTATTGGACTTTTATTTACTTAAATTCTTTTATTTATTCATTTCTTAGAGAGAGAGAGAGAAACATCAACTTATTCCACTTTTGGATGCATTCGTTGGTTGATTCTTATATGTGCCCTGACTGGGGATTGAACCTGCAACTTTGGCCTAATGGGGATGATGCTCTAACCAACTGAGCTACCTGGCCAGGCTACTCTTTGCTGAACTTTTAAAGTCCATGGGCACAAATCAGAGGATTTCTGTATCTGCAAACCTTGTTCTGCTTCCAACAGTTCATTGAAAGGTGCACCAAGGTCTTGCGTGGTCCAGTCAAGTCAAAGGAAGTGGACCAAGTCCCGGTGTGAGCCGAGGCGCTGTGCTGGGTGGGGCTGTGCCAGTGTCGGCAAGACGTTAACCGTTAACCGGGGAGGAAAGGATTTGCAGCCCCCACGTCCGGTAAACCAGAGCTCTCGAAAGCACGCTCCGCCGTGTGTCTCCTCATACATGTTTTACCAGGTTTTTTACGTTTGATGGGAAACGGGAAGGGGTGTGACGGTGTGTTCTGTTCTGTCTGTTGGTTCTACCGCAAGTCTATCGAGTTCCTCTCGGGAGTGTCCCCTGGCCACAGGCGATTAGGTTTGGTTTTGTCTCGGGTTGCCGTCTTTGTTTCTTTGGGTGTATTTGGAAAAGCGTTTTCTGGTGTCTCATGTGTAAGATGCCTGGATTCCTTCCAGCCCCGCACCCGTGGGTGGCTGTTCAACCCCTCGGGTTGATTCCTGTGTGAGATTTGTGGTCTCACCCACGTGCGCCATCGTGGGGGGGGCTGTATCCATTGCTGTGCCCTGGAGTCCAAGGTCAGAAGTGATCCTTCCCCGTAGAAACTCAGTCCTGTGTCCAGGTGGGACACTGACTTGTTTCCTGCTTGTCACGTGACAGTTAAGCCCCTCCCACCCTACCCTGGCAAGAGAAAGAGCTAGTTAATTCCAGCCCGGGCCTCCGCCTTCTCATCCCAGGGAACCTTTCCCGAGTGGCCGGGTGGGTTTGCCAGACTGAGTGGCACAGCCAGTGACAGATATGTTCCGCCTTCCGACTGGTTCTTGGGTTCGCTGCGTCCTTGGACCTGTCTGTCCAGGCGTTTAATTCCAAGTGTGGTTGGGAAGCGCGGGGGGGGGGGGGCATCCGCACACGGCTGGCTGCTCGGGGCCCCGGGGGCCGGCAGGCAGGAGCAGATCGGCTGCTGTGGCGCCTCGGGTCCTCATTGTCCACGGGAGACTCAGAGCATAGTGACCAGCTCTTCCCCACTTGCACTGACACCCCCTACGTACATGCACACTTTTTAGGTTTAATCCTCACCCGAGGACATAATTTTCATTGCTTTTCAGAAGAGAGGGGGGAAGAGGAAGAGAAACGTCAATCGGTTGCCTTCTTGTGCGCGCCCCCACCGGGGATCGAACCCGCAACCTGGGTATGTGCCCTGACCAGGAATCGAAATCGAGACCCTTTGGTCCACAGGATGAAGCTCTAAACAATGGAGCCACACTGGCCAGGGCCAGCCCAAGCCCATGTTTTAAGAGGCCCGGGGTCCATTTCCTTCCCAAAGTCAGCGGTGAGATGAGTTACAAATGCATCTCCCGATTACATAATCTTGTGTTTTAGCCACATCAGAGAGGAGGGCGGGCAGTGGGCCTTCCCAACCCCACACGTACTGGAAAGAATGTTCATCGAGTTCTCTCGAGGAGTCCCTTTACCCTGCACACAAGGCCACTCGGATTTCAAAGCGGGTATTAACATGGAAATTCGCTTTCCCAAAGACAGGGCGGCGGGGTGTGAGTTCACCCAGCACGTGGCTCTGGCTCTCTGAGAAGAAAGTCCTTTGTCTGTGTAGCAGATTCTGCTCTGATCTCATGAGGACGAGGCGCTCGACTGGTTTTAAAAGTGTGTGTCAGAGCCAAAGAGGTGAAACGTTTAAGAAATCTGTAGGATTTTGTAGGGGCCAAGCTGCCATGGTTTTGTTTATTCAGTTTTGGACATGTGGGGCCAGGCCTGTGTTTTGCGAGCCACAGACCTCGGCGGTGGGGTTTCCTGGTCCCCGTGCTGGTCCCGCCCGGTGTGGCCCACTCGGAAAGCCACGTGGGTCTGAAATGCACTCTGGGCCCGCGTTGGAAATGGCGTTGACTCGGGTAGGGAAGGTGGCATGTACACAGAGACAGCCCGGTTTGTGACAGCAAGTGAAAGCAGTTTGACTGTTCGAGGCAGGCACCTCCGTGGCAGGTTTTCTCGGCGGAGTCCCTGTGTGCTGGGGACAGACCAGGGCCGACGTTGCCCCCAGCTGTGGAGCAGATGGGCTGAGGAAGTGATGTGGCGGCTTCGGGGAGCTTGGGAAGGGGGTGCGGATCTCGTTTTGTGTCTGTGTCTGGATGCGGAGTGCGTGGGATTTGTGCTGGGACCCTGTCCCCTCCACCCAGCGCGCCTGCCTCGGGGGCTTCTGGAAATGAGCTTATGAATCCCTCTTCTCTGTTGCAACCGAGGAAGCTCCCAGGCCTGCTGGAAATGTCCTCAAATTATGCATCTCCAGGGTTTCCGGGCTTCCTTAGGGGACGCAGCTTTTTGATTTTATATTTTTCCGTCCACTCTTACTTGGCCCAGCGTTCCAGAAGGTCTGGTTTCCTGGGACAGAGCGGTGCCCTGCTCTCTACAGTTTATTCCTTTCAGCTGTGGGCCGCAGGGGAGGGATCTGGTACCTGCACGGGGGTGCCGAGCGTCTGCCCTGGGTTCCCTCTCACCCGAGAAGAGCTTCCTTTGCTCTGTCTCCTGACTGGCCCTAGCTGGAAAGGACCGAAAGAGACGCCCCAGTCAGGAAGCAGTTCGCTTGCCCAGGGATGGTGTCCCTGGTAATGGCAAAAGCTTGACCTCCGCTTCCAGATCACCGGGACTTTATAGCACACAAATCTCCTGAGACCATCGTCTCGTAGGAATAACAGACGTTTGGTGGCGTTCAATCAAATTTAGAATCAGAACTACGTTTGAACGTGTTTTGCCAGCACCCCTAGCTCTGTGCCCGGGCCTGTGGGCCAGGACCAGGTGGGATGCCCCGGGATGGACCAGAGCCCAGCAGGGCACAGGCTGCCCTGCAAAGCCAACCTTGGTCCTGCCTCTGACCAGTGCAGGCTCTGGCCCCGACGGAGTAATTTTCTACTTCTGCTGTAGGTAGAACAAGTCAGCCAGCTGGCCGTGTTCGTAGAGGCTGCGTTAGACTACCACAGGCAGTCCAGCGAGATCCTGCAGGAGCTCCAGAGCAAGCTGCAGACGCGGTAAGAGCCCCTCGGTGCAACCCCAGGGCTGCGAGTTGGAGCCGATGGGCATCACTCCGTCCCCCCCCCCCCGTCTCTCCGTCTCCCCGTCTCCCCTTCCCCTCACCCGGCTCTGTTCTGACCTTTCTCCCACGGGAGGGTGTGTGGGATCAGGCTGAGATAATAAATATGTGGTGGCTTCTGCCGGAAGGACGGAACTGGGGAAAGGGAGCTGGCAGTTTCTCTCCTCTTTCTTTCCTCTAAACCCCATTTCCCGACCTGTGTTTAGGGCGGCCAGGCAGAGCTACCTCACTGGCCTTGAGTTCCACGCCTGCAGAGCTGTGCCGCTCTCACTGCTGCCTGAGGGTTTGGCTCCCCAGTAACAAACCAGGGGTGGCGATGGCGTGTGCTCTCTCCCCGACCTCCGGGGATGTGGCGAAGAGGGAGGTGCAAGGGAGTCCGTATCTGGAAAAAGACGTGATTGATGCCGACAACTCAGCTCTCAGGCCATATGCGTCATTGACTCTGAGAGGTGTTGGGACTGAGAAATTCCTTCTGAACGACCACAGAGAGATTGCTGTGTTCCTCATGTCTTCAAGGATCAGCGTGTCCTACACTGCTTTGAAGATCAGCGACGTTGTATACAACATGACATCAGTACGATGCCATAAGCAGCATGCCATCACTATGACGTCATAGGCACAGTAGCCCTGTTCATCAAAATCAAGGGTTTAAAAAAAGGACCCTATTTTTGGATGACAGAACGCTGTCTTACATAGGGTTAAGGTCATGGATACGCTTGGAGGGGTTTCTCGGCAGAGGGGAGACGGAAGGGGTGGACGGTCGGTGACCTAGAGCTCACGCGAGCCTGTTTGCATTTTCCGTCTCCTTTCCAGGAGAGAGAGAAAGAAGGCAGTTATCATGGTCAGCTGCCCAGAGAGACTTTCCTAGGGACACATTGCAAATGCGCGGTTGAACCGTCACATTTGGGATATTGCCGCTGGCCCCTGGGGCTGCTGGAGAACCAGTGTGTGGAAGTCACCCCCTAAGTCCGGGGATCCTCGGGGCTGGGGCTCTGCGTGGCTGCGGCGGCTCGTGACTCCCCTTCTGCTGTGCGTTACAGGATATCAGTCGTGTCCACTCTGCCCAAGCGAGAATACAAGCCACGGCCCCTGAAACGGAGTCCCAGTGAGCTCAACGGGGTGCCCACCGCCTCCACGGCAAAGTCAACAGGTGAGATCCCCGCTCCGTGGGCCCTGCACTCAGGCCGGGGGAGGCGTTTGCTTACCCAGTGCCCTGCTCTGTTCTGTGGAATGTCCTGAGACCCTGATTTTTTTTTTTTTTGGGTTGTTTGGTGACCCCTCCCCCGGCCCACATACAAGATGGGACCAGATTCCTGCTCCGCAGCTTTTGTGAACGCGCCACTGTTTCTCGGAGTTTTTTCCACGTCATGTGTGTAGACCACTATTTTTGTAACAGCTTCCTGCTTTTCTATGACACGTGCGTTTCCCTGTTCACGGCCACGAGGGTTGCTGCCGGTTAAAGCCGATGTCTGTGGAATATTTCATAGACACCAGTGGGCTAGTCTTCCTTGGACATCAAGTTGCTTTGCTGTGTGACCTCAAGGTTTAAATGACAGTAGGTAGCGTATAAGCGAGCTGCCCTCCGCGTGCGCACGATGCTATCCGTACTGAGATACCTGCCTTCCCGAACCCGCGTCATCAGACTTCGGTTTTTGCCGAGCGTTTGTAGGTGAAAAAGTGATACTCCATCTTTTTTTAAAAATTTTTTTATGGTACTCAATCTTAATCATTCTGTGATTAGCTAGTGGTGTTAAATGTTTTTTCTGTATTTTAATTTGCCATTTGTATTTTTTTTTAATGTCTGAGTTGTCTGTTCATGTAATTCATGTTTCCCCCCATTGTTTACTTTGTTCTTTTGATGCATAAGAATTCTTTACCTACGCGGAGGAGGGTTAAGGGTTTTTTCTCCCCAGTTTGTTAGTGAGTTTTCAGCATTTCTCGTATATTCTAAATACAAGTCCTTGGACATATTGGTGGTTTGCAAATATTTTCTTTCACTCTGTAACTTCTTTCTAGTCTCTTTGCAGTGTTTTGGGTATCGAATTTTAAAAATTTTGATGACATCCAATTGACCAATTTTTCCTTTTATGTTCACACTTTCGCTGTGAGTTCTAAGAGTTCTTTTCTTAGCCTGAGGTCCCGAAGATGTCCCCCCATGTTTTTTTCCCCAGAAGTGTTACACTTTTTTACATTTTAGCCCATGATCCATTCCGAGTTAGTTTTTGTGTCTGTGTGAGACTTTGGACAAAGGTCTGCCCGTAACACCCTTCCCCTATAAGCTCTGCAGGCAGGATTTTCTTCTCACTCCATTGCTATGCTTTACGGTTTTTTTTCCCTTTTTTTAAACATTTTAAAATTTTCGAATTATAGTTGGCATCCATTATTATAGGGCGCGATGACATGAAATAAAACAGTAATGACTAATAGAACAACATAGCATCACACTTACTGAGCACTTGCTGTGGGTCAGGGGATAGACTGAGTCCTTCTTGCGTGTTTCCCGTGTTGCTGCCTTCCCATTTTACAGATGAGTAAGTACGGTTTTCCCAAAAGGTCACAGAGGCCATAAACCAGAGCTGGGCACGCGCACTGGTGTTTCATTTTATGTCATTCAGAAGGAGTGCTGGGGGCCGGGGGAGGGGCGGCGGTATGTAAAGTGTTCAGGAGCCTCGGGAATGGATTTGTTTTCAAGATTCCCAATCCCAGGGAACCCTTCGCCAGCCAGGGACCTGCTGTTGGGATCTGACGTGGACGAGGGAACCCTGGCGAGGACAGAGGTCCTGGCTTCCTCATGGGGACCTGGCCTGTCAGTTCTGGGGTTTTTCCTTCTCAGCCAGTAGCTCAGTCCCTGGGCAGATGACGTTGCTAAACCAGAGTTCACGGATGTGCAGAAGGTGGCTTTGAAGGAGGCTCAGTGCTGTTTGACACAGGCCTGTCCCTCCTCTGCGTCCTCGCTGCCTCCCCTAAATGGCCCTCGGCGGCGGTGCTGGTCCCCAGCTCCAGCTCCCCCCTCCAGCCCCGGCCTCGGCCCCGGCCCCCTTGATTTGTGGGTGGAATTTGCGAGCGTAGAGGGTCCCACACGGTTTGTTTCTAAGGCATGGTTTCAAAAGAACACAGCATTTTATGGCCTGCATTAATGGGAAATTACTTTCCATTAGGATTCTGAGTGATGTGCACATAATGTTTATAAAGCAGAGGAAAAATGTCAAGCATTTCACTAACGATGGAAGGCAAGGCTCCCAGGACTCTGCCAGAAATGAAATCCAAGAACATTTTCTTCACCATTTCTTCTTCCTGCAGAAAAAATAAATTAAAAAAAAATTAAAAAGGGGGGAGATGAAAGAAAAGAGGTCAATTAGGCAGAACCTGTCCTGGGGCCAAGGTGCAGTCTGGGGTAATATCATTTCTAGGTGCTCACGAGAAGGGAGAGAGAGCCAACCCTGGAGGAGGGGCGCGGGGGCGGGAGTGGAATTCGCATCTTGAAATGATGGATTGCAGACCAAATCCAAGTGCAGGCCCTGGCTGGGAGAGAGCCCCTCCAGTCCAAGCCCGTGAGTATGGAGTCGTGATGCTTCGTCGGCCTGTGCCGTCCCCACACAGCCCAGGGAGGCCAAGAAAAGCCCTTGAACGGAGCAGGGTGGCCGGGCAGTTCCCAGAAAACCACTGGGTCCGAGGAAAACAGTGTAAGAGCTGGTTATCGACCCTCACGCATCTTCCCCAGGTCATTTCCGTCAGGCCCAGGTTGTCGCTTGGCGAATCAACGATAAATGTAAAGACTAGAGGACAGAGGATATTTTATATATATTTTTATCAACACATTTATTTAGGAAGGGTTTTTTTTCCCCACCTAAGTTCTTAAAGAGGGTACAAGTCTGTGGAATCCCAGCTGAGGGGTAATACGCTGCAGACTGGGGTCAGCTTCAGAAACGAGAAAGGTTGAGGCTGGCGACCAACCCCGGGTTCCCGAGGTGGGCCACGGCGTGTCAGCGTGATGCCACATAAATCTTTCCCATGGCTCGCACGAGGACATTCTAGCCTCCTCTTGGTATGAAAGAGACTTTTATACCCTTCTGGACACTTCTCAGGGGGCTCGGAAATAATGTCTTGATCCTGTCCTCCCCCTCGCTGGAACGAAGTCTCTAGGATTACAGGAAAAAAGAAACACAGATTCAAAAGGGAAGTGTGAAGTCTGAAAATGAAAAAGACGTGCGTTTTGCAAGGAGACATACGTTTTGTTTTGTTTTTTAACTGAAATTTCCGTAGAGGAAATGAAATTTTCACACGGCAGTGGAGATTGCTCAGTCAGGAGGTGATTTCTTACTTTTCTCTTCTTTCTTCCCCATTCTTGTGTTTCTGGTTTTCTTTTCCCTTGCTTACGTCCCCCCAACCCCCCGCCCTGTGTTCCTGTGTGCTGTCAGCTCTAAATTCTGTGGCTGCCACGTTTATCTTTTACAAGCCCTGAGCAGTCCTTGAAACTGGAAAAGTATGCCAGTTGAACATTTTCTAATTTCTATATTTAAAAATATTTATTTTAATTTTATTTATTTATTTTTAGAGAGAGGGGAAGAAAGGAAGGAGAAAGAGAGGGAGAGAAACATCAATGTGTGGTTGCCTCCCACACGTCCCCTACTGAGGACCTGGCCCACAACCCAGGCCTGTGCCCTGACTGGGAATCGAACCGGTGACTCTTCAGTTTGCAGACTGGCGCTCAATCCACTGGGCTACACCAGCCAGGGCTATATTTTTAAATATTTTAAAAAACGAATATGTGAGCTATGATGATTATTGTTCCATCAGTAGCTGTGGACATGGGAAAGGGGAAGAGACCTTTTCTTATTTTTCGATCCAGAGGAAGCTTTAGAGCAGCAGGTTGTGTCCGGGCCGGGAGTGGTTTCCTGCACCTTGTCCCGCCTGCCGGGAGGGTGTTCGGAAAGCCTGCGAGGTATAACTTCTAACTTAGTTGTGGCAGTTTCACCACTGCTTGGTTAAAAGGCTGATATGGTTATATTATCTCAAATACTGCATATTGAATAATGCTATTATATATGCATATCCTAGAATGATAGGTTTGGTCTTCAAGCTAAACTTCAAAGTACCATCATCTAAATGTTAAACTAAGTATCATTATAGAAGGAGTGAGGTCTGAAAAAGTAGTGTAGAAACCAGCTGTTTGCAGGGACTGTGTGTGGACTCTGCACGAATGATCCCCCCCCCCACGGTGTGGCCCACTGGATGTGGCCTTGAGTGCGAACCCTGACACCAGATTTTGGGGATGAGAGACATCGGAAAGGGCAGGAGAACAGTCTGTGGCCGGTGGCAGATGGCTGCCCCCAGGCCTCCGAGTCGGAAGTGCGCCTGGGAAAGAGGGCCGGTAGCCCCGCTAGAGACCCAGGTATATTCAGGTGCAAGCTCCTGATTTTTAAATGTTGACAACTCGTGCACACGGCATGAAGCACAGAGCAGGCCACGCCAAACACGCCCCGTCAGCTGGTCCCTCTGCCAGCGGTCAGGAGGCCACCCCAGGTCCAGGCCCTCCCTTGTCTTCCCTGGTTCTCTAACTCTGAGCGGCAGAGGCAGCCGTGGGTGCCACGCCGGGTCGTGGTAGGTCCCTCCGAGACGTTTGGGTGAGTAGATGGACCCAGCTTCTGAAACGTCTGCAGAAGTGACCTCAGGACAGTAGGCCCTCCGGTGCTGTTCCATTCAGCGTCATTTCACTGTGACGTTGGTGAGACGCAGTGGGAACTCTGCTGCCGTCGGGAGCAGTTAGCTCAGGGTCACGTGGGTGTCATTATACAACTGCTTCCAGTCCCAGAACCCGTCACCCAACCTGGCTTTGCGATGTCGAGGGCACCGACTTTGCTCATTAAAACCTGTGGAACTTGTGGAGGGTGGGTATGGAGGTTAACACCAACCACATGCTAAGTGGCATAGGTTACCCAGATCAAGCTTGAGTTCCACTGGCAGGACATTTCCATAAACCGCATCTCCTGGGGATAGATAGAGGGTTCTTATCCCTGAAAGACAGCTCATAGAGTTTTACTGGATGTGACTTAGAATCTCACTGCTGAACTGTCTCGGTCAGCTGGCACTGCTCTGGCAGAAGGCTGCAGAATCAGTGGCTTAAACAACAGACATTTCTTCCTCAAAGTTTCTGAGGCTGGCAAGTCCAAGGTCAAGGTGCCAGCAGATTCAGGGCTCGGTGAGGGCTCCCTGGTGGGCTCGTAGGTGTCTGCCTTCCCCATCCCACTTCAGCACATGAACTTGGGGGCGACACACACGTTGCATCGCTTGCGTTAACCATGGATTAATAGTTAAAAGTTTGCCGATAAGGAAATCGGGGCCCAGAGCTGACCCAGAGCTAGAACCCAGGGATCAGAGTTTCTCTCCAGGATGTTCTTACCAACGGCCAGAAACACGGTGTTAGTGATGTTGAACGAGTCTGGTTCTGTAACGTTTCAGAATCGGACGCCCGTGCTGTGTCCGGGTCAGGTCGAGGGAACGCGTCCGCTTCGAAAAAGAGTTTGCAGCAACAGCTCGAGATTCTTTTAATTAGAAGAAAAGATAGCGTAACTTTTGAAGGGTACTTGACCCCATGATGCTTGTTGTAATTTGAGAGATGGTACCTCGTTGGCTGAGCCTGGTGCCTGGCCCAGAGTCTCGCCCAGAAATAAATGTGAGTTTCTGTCCGTTTTTTTGCCCCAACGTGTCAAGAGAAAAACTCTATTCAGACAGTCAGATCTCAGGGTCATCTTGGTGGTCGAACCGAAGCACCCAGAAGGAGGGAGACTCGGGTCCTGTTCCAGATGGGACCGCCAGCTCTCCCATTGTTGGGCCCCTGCCTCTCTGCCCCCCGTCGGCCCCGTGGGGGGCATAGTCGTAAGGACACACTCAGAACCCCCGGACTTCAGACCAGGAAGGGAGCGGAGTGGGCCCACCAGCCACAGTGGGGTCGGGGGGTCACCTGTAGGCCTTCCTGTTGAGTGGGCTTTGGAGTCAGAGGGAGGCCCGGACCCTGGCTCCATACCGCTGGGTCTCGAGGTCATCATCCAAAGCTCGGGAATTACTCGCCCAACCCCGACCACGCAGGGTTATTCTGAGGATCAAATCTGCTCACGTAAACTGGAGGTGCGGGGCACGCACGGGGCTCGGTGCCAAGAAAGAGCCCGCCGTTCAGCGGCTGCCGCACTAGCTAACCGGTTGTCTGATTTCCCAGCCTACAGCCGCCTGGAGGCAGCAGAGTAGAGGGGCCCGGTCGCAGCCGACTCCAAGGGAGGCAAGAGCAAGGCTATAAAAGGCGGGAACAAACCCTCAAAAGGCTCAGCAGTCTTGGGCATTTGCTGAGAGACAGAGAGCCCTCCGCAGGTCAGTGGCTCCCCGGGGGCGCCGCCCCTCGCACCCTGGTAGGGACTCACGAGGGTGTGAGTCGTGTGGGTGACTTCTCTCTCTCTGCCCCCTCTCCCCCGGCAAGAAGGAGGCAGGAGGGGTCTGTCCGGCCCTTTCTGTGGGGGTGCTCTGACCCAATGCCTTCAGGTGATGAGACGCCCAGAGTCAGGACCCTCTAATACGAAGGGCAATGCCTCGGGCCCCCCGGGCAGTCCGAACATAACCCAAGTCCAAGCGCCCCAGGAAAGCGGTGGTTTCTAGTGCCCTCCTGCCCTGCTGGCCACCCCACCCCCACCCCCCAGTCAGGGTGAGCAAGACAGCCCTCGAGGACAGACTCCCAGGTCTTGGCCTGTGGTGGGGGGAGAGGGAGGAAGAGGGGGAGGACCCGTGAGCAGGGCCTGCTGGAGACGTGCCAGCCCCGTGGGGTGTTACCTCTGGTGCTGGTCTGCCGCCTGGAGTGGCCACAGCTTTTTCTTGTAAAATTCTTACCTTAGGATATGATTATTGATTTTAAACAGATTGGGGAGAGGGGGGAGGAGAGAGAGAGAAACATTGATGGGTTGCCCCCCGTACTCGCCCCGACCCGGAATCAAATCTGCAAACTTTCTGATGCGCGGGAGGATGCTCCAACCTGCCGAGCCCCCGCCCCCGGCCAGGGCCTGTTTGTGTTTGACTGAAGCCTGGAGCTGCTATCTCTGAAGCAGTCAGAACCCGAAGGACATCCCCCAAGGCGGGGGACTCGCCTGACAAGGGGAGGTGGGACCCTGGGCAGACCTTCCTGGGCATCGGGAGGATTTGGGTGGAGAATGCTCGAGGCAGGGACACCCACAGCTCCTTCCCGGCACAGCTGATGGGCTGGGGCTGACTCGGAAACAGGGCATGAACTCGTAAGCAGGGGTGTGTGACCTAGTGACTAAGGGGCCCCTGCGGCTTCCTGACTCTGAGCCTCTGCCTGCTCCCCTCCCCTCCCCTCCCATTCCCTGATACCGGGCACCCACCAAAGGGCTTTCCTGAGACTTCAACCCACTTAGAGTGTCTTCCCGGCAGGTGACAGATCCTACAGACCGAGGGTCATTATTCCGTCCCCTGACTGACTGGGGCTGAAGAATGTGGCGAGGGCCCAGCCGGAACGGAATGCACCCAGCATCTCTGGGCGTAGGAGTGAGTGGCCCCTCGGCATCCGGGGCTTGGGGTTGGGGGAGGGGCACTTTCCTGCTGGTAAAATCTGAGGGGACCCGATAGTGTTAGAAACTGGACCATGCGATGGCCAAGAGGGAAGGGACGCTTGTTTTAGGGAGCACGTGACTACCCCATCTGCAGTGACAGACAGCTGCGGCAGACACCCCGAATTCGGGTTCCCTCCTCTTCTCTGTTCCCCTGACGGCTGGGCCAGGGCGTGAACACTCAGCGTTTCACAGACACACGCCCTCTTCTCTGCCACAGTCACCTTTTGTCTCAGTGCTGCACGGAGGAGGGCTGTGTGTGGTCCACCTCTGCTCTCCCGGGACGCTTGGCTCAACGCCCCAGGGCAGCGCAGGGCCGGGGTTGTGGCCATGGTGTTGCGGCCACGGTGTTGCGGTGGCTGTTGCACCCACGTCAGGGAGCACTCCTGGGCGCTGCCCGGCAGAGGTGTCTGGTGCCAACTCCTGAACCCAAGCGGTGGCCGAGGGGATGGCAGAGGGTCCCCTGGGTGGGAACCGTCTTTTCCTCTAGGACGGTTTCAGTGAAGGTGAGCCAGGCGCCCCGGCACCCTGCCCACGCGTGTACGGGGTCCAGTCTGGAAGACCCCACTGAGGAATGTGGCCGATGCTGCCAGGGCTTTCGGTCCCATCCCTGGGGACCGTGACTTCTCTGTTGTGGGAGGGAAAACCCACCCCATCCCTCAGGGGGGCGGACACCTGGTTTCTCTGTAACTGACCCGGACTTGCCAAGGAGCCTCTGTGTCAACCAAGGGCGGAAACAACTTAATCTTTTTTCCGTTTCTACAGTTGGCCAAAAAAACACACCAACAACTAATCTTTTTACATTTCTTCTAATGGTGCAAAAAAATGTAATCTTGCCTTTCCAGGTAATGTAGTGTCTCCCGTAGAAAGGGTAGACTGTGTGTTTATTATTTTATCAAGTCAGGACTTAAACCCAATGCAGTTGAAATCCCTTGACCACGGCTGTGGGTCTTTTTCCTCCAAGGTTCTCTCCGTCCCCCCTCTCTAGCCACTTAGGGTACCTGCCAAGAGGTCGCCTGGGTGCAGTGGTGCATTTACAGGACACCCTGGGGGCAGGGGAGGGGGCTTGTCCTCCTGGGTCCTCAATTGTCCACCTCAGGCCTGGGCCTCCAGGTCTCCAGCTGTCTGCCTCCGAGCCCCCCTCCCCCCGCCTTGCCCCACCCGGTCGGCCGCCTCCTCGGCAGAGATGGGTTCTCAGTTCGCCGGGAGCCGGGCGGCTCACTGGGACCCCCTCTCTCTGCCCTCACTGAGCTCAGCTGCCCCCAGAGCTCCCAGGGGAAAGTGGGGCCGCAGACTCCATCCCCCAGGGTGGAATTCAGGGAGCCTTTCGTCCTTCTTGCCCGCCCTCTTCCCTCTCCGTGCCCCTTCCCTCCTTCAGGAAGGGCTGTGTCTCTTCTCTGGAAAGAGCCCCTCCCACTCCTCAGCCCATAACGAAGTCTCCACGCTGTGAGTTATTGAGGCTCTGGTTCTTTGGAACCCAGAAGTCTCAGTGACTCTCTCTCCCTGCCTCTGACAAATCTCATAAAAGCCTCTCTGGCTGAGGCACAAAAGCCAGAAAGCCTTGGCTTTCGCGGCCCTTCCCGACCGAAATGGTATTCGTTTGGAACCGAAGAGCTAAACACCAGCGACTTTGTTTGCGTTCAGGTTCCAACCTCTCCCCGAGTGGGGGGCCGCAGCGCCCGGGGTGGAGGGCCCCAGCATGCCACGGCCATCCGGGATGGCAGACGCCCTGAGTGTTGTTTCAGAACACTGTCCTGCTGGGTGTGTCCCCGAGGCCAACAGCCTGAGCACTGGTGGGGGTGGACGTACCGGGGGTCCACGCCGATGAGAGCCGCCCTTGGGCCTCGGGCTGCATGGACAAGACCGGAGAGCCGGGTGCTCTGTCCCCACAGAGTCAGGGACTCTTGCCCAGGGCTGTCACCACGCCGTGCCCTTGGGGGAGATGCCGGGTTCCCGGTTCGCTTGCTGATGGAGTGTGATAGGCCTGTTGTCCTCTTCCAGCTCCTAGAACATCTGAGTGGGCTGTGGCCAGGGTCCCTGCCTTGAAATACGTGATAGGAGACACGAGCAATGGGTCAGTGTCCCACTTTGGTGGGTGTGCGTGTGCAGGGCATGCCTGCGCCCACGCCTAGAGGTGGTGGCCTGGATGAAGGCGGGTCCCCCGTGTGGAGTGTGTTTCCCTCCGAGCAGGCAGCTGACAGAATGGGGGCGTCGGATGTATCACCGGTCCTGGGGTCCGTGTGATCATGGCCTTGGCGGTGCTCAGTGGTGTCCCAGACCCTGTAGGTGGTAACGTCAGGACGGCAGACCACGGGCTGGGGGTGGAGCTCTGGTGTTACTTTCTGGCTCCTTTTCAGAAAAAGGGGGGTTCATGGGTGACCCCCCTTACACTGACATTGTGTGTGGAAGGCAGCGCTCCCCAAGGCTGCCCTGTGGTTTGGAAGCGTGGGGACCCACCCCTGAGGCCACACGTCCCCCTTGAGGGCCTTAAGAAACTGGAGTGGGGGGACTGCATCTTCCCTCATACACTCAGTCACACTCACAGCCCCCCCTAGAAACCGTTCCCGGTTCAGAAATCCACAGGCTGGAGCACTGGGGGCGCTTTATTTTATCTTCAAATCTTCAATTTTGACTATTTTAGTAAAGAGGAGAGTTTAATTTACTTGACAAAGCTAACATGATACCAAAACCTGACCAGAATATACAAAGGAAGTAATTTCACTTTTAAACACAGGTGCAAAACTCTTAAGTAGCAACACACTCGGCCTCGCTGTGCGATAAAAGTGCATAACGTGTAAACGTGTGGTGTGGGGAAGGCGTGCCATAATCATGCATTTTTAAAGAATCTTCTAAAGTTAATCTTATGATTACTCCAAAACATGACCCAGTTAAAATAAAAAAGAGAGGTTTTTGTTGGGGGGAAGCGTGATAATGTCACTACTGAAGCTTACCTGGTCCAATGATTTTGTGAAAATGGGAAATTTTGAAACAGGAGAGTAATGAGGAGAAACATGCTTTACTAGTTGTTTTTTATGTGTATTTTAAAGCTGCAGTATTTTAAACGGTTGGTTGTTACTGGAATGGATTGGAGAAACAAGATAGAAAAAGCTTAAAATAGGTCCCAGTGCTCATGGTAATTAACTATATAAAAAAGATAAAAGTATTTGAAGTCCGTGGAGAAAGAATGGGCTATTTAATAAAGTGTGTGAAGATACCTGCTGAAACATTATTAAAATAAATAATACCTTTATTTTCCAAGTTCCACATAGATGAGAAGAAAAAAGCTCATGTGAAAAATTAGATTAAAAAACTGGGATGAATTTAGAGGAAGATTTATGTATCAGTGTGTAAGGGAAACCATGAATGAAACATTTGATCCATTTGGCCGTTAAAAATTCCCATATGTGCCAAAACCCAGAACCCCCTTCCTAAAAACAGAATGATCAGACTGGATGATGAGTGAGTGGGCACACCTGGAAAGATAAAGGCTCGAAATTTACGGTATCACAGGGACTCCTAGAGCTTTCCATGCAAAGAGTGACAGATATATAAAGTAATAGAAGTCCTGGAAAAATTTATGTCCCAGGAATATAGCGCAGTCCTTCCCAGAAGTTCCCCTCAGGAATTAATTGGGCACATTTGCAAATACACGTATGTTAGAGCGTTTTTCAAGAAAAATAGGAAGCAAGGAAGAAAGGAAAAGAGAGGAAGGTAGGAAGGTAGGAAAGGGTCTCAAATACCCAATAATATATTGATAAAGACATGTTCTAGTAATATAGTTGACAACCGGTCCGTGATGAGAAGTGATCTGGGAAGAAGCCGTGGCTGGTGTGGCTCAGTGGACTGAGTGCTGACCTGCAAATGAACCAAAGGGTCGCAGGTTCGATTCCCAGTCAGGGCACATGCCTGGGTTGTGGGCCAGGTCTCCAGTAGGGGGTGTATGAGAGGCAACCACACATTGACGTTTCTCTCCCTCTCTTCCTCCCTCCCTTCCTCTCTCCCTAAAAATAAATTAATTAATTTTTAAAAAAGTAATCTGGAAAGATGGTCACAGTAACACGTAGGAAGACTCTTTTACGAGAATGGCTGTGTGTAAGAACATACACCAATGCGTCCATACAGCTGCCCGGACGCTCTTAGGCTAACCTGCGAGGCCAACGTCGGGTGTGTCTGTGTTAGTGGTTATGGCTGACTTTTCCTAATTTCCCACACATCTTTGTTCTTTTGTTTTCTTTCCTCTTTCTCGCCATGACCTCGCTGTAGCTTTGAAAATGTAAAAAGCCGTGATTTTTAAAAACGTGACTCGGAGGACTGCCGGGTTAGGATGCTAACCCCGAGAAGTCAGGGTGGGCTGGGAATGCTCAGGCGCCTGGTCACCAGCTCTGGGGGTGGGAGGTGTCCCCGCACGCCCAGGCCTTTCCTGCCTCCTTCCCCCTGGAGTGTCCGAGTGATCGATGAGCCTCATCTCGGCCCTTTCAGGGGCAGTGTTACACGCAGTGTCCAGTCTCTGCAGAGAAGCTCGGAGTCCCCGAGGGCCGGGGTTGGGCCTCGAAGCTCCGGAGGTCCCGGGAGGCCAGACAGGGCTGTGTGGCCACTGCCCGGAGGCAGGCTGGGCGGACGTTCCTGGCCGGGAGGACTGATGGGAGAAGCCCCGGGCCCCGGGACGACTGGGATGGCTGAGGAGGACAGAGGCCACGGGCCAGCCCTGGGGGAGCTGGGCGGAGAAAGGCAGGGCCAGCTCCCACCTCGCCAGTGCCCTGAGTGCGGGTGACCCGTCCTGCTAACTCCTGCGTTTCTGTCTCCCCGCGGTGCTCGTACAGGCCCCCACGCCCCCCTGGACCAGCCCTGCTGCCGCGGCCTCTACGACTTCGAGCCGGAAAACCAAGGAGAATTAGGATTCAAAGAAGGGGACCTCATTACGCTAACGAACCAGATAGATGAGAACTGGTACGAAGGGACGCTCCGCGGGGAGTCCGGGTTCTTCCCCATCAATTACGTGGACGTGGTCGTGCCTTTACCGCAGTGAACGCGCCGCTCGACGCCGGACACGCTCTCGTCCCCGAGAGGGAGGCCCACCTGCGTTCCGCCCCCCACCCCGCACCGCGTGGCGGCCGTGACGTCCTCGCCCTGTGACCGGCTTAACCACTTTTGTATGTGTGTTCCCTTTATAACGTGTTTTATATCGATTCCATTTGTATAAATGACCTTCTTGTGGTAGCTCCCTGAAGACAGAGCTTTTCTTTCTTTGCTTGTTGCCCCAAACACCGTTGGTCCCACCAGCGGATGTGCTTTCGGTTGCTAGAAATAAATTGCGCCCATGGCGGTTTACGCCGGTGGATTGCCAGACGCAGGATTCTGGAGGAAGCAATGCCGAAGGCTCTCTTTCCTGATGTGACTGGTGGCGGCTGGTCCTGTCCCTGCCTCCTGTGTTTGCTGACCTTGAATAGCCCAATAAATGCAACAGTGTGTTGGCAAACGGCCTTGCTTATTCTTGACGTGAAGCTGATTTCTAAACTCAGTGTTCCTGCTGCAGACGCTGGTGCCCTGTGGCTGACCGGGGATCACGGCAGGGACGCTCGGCTACTTGCTCCCGACTGGTCAGCAGCCCACCCCCCGCCCCCAGCCTCTGGCCTGCACTTTGCGCCCGACTCGAACACAGCACACTCCTTCCAGTTCGGGATGCAGACTGTCCGGTGCGCCCCGTCGAGTTTATCCGTGACTTAGCCTCCCTCCAGCTGCGCCCAGAGCGGACGTGGCGATCGCATTCCTGAGTTCAGAGAGAGGCAGGCGTGTGGACCAGGAGCTCCCTCTCCTGTTCCCCTTAGGACTCGGCCAGTCTGCGGAGAGCGGAGCTCTGAATCCCTCCCGAGCACACTGTGGCTTCGAGATAGAGACCCCGCCCTGGGGAGAGGGCCTTCCGTGTGTGGGTGGGTCAGGACCAGGGGCCCAGGGATCTCAGCTGCACTCTCCAACGTAGCCTTCTCCAGTAACAGGATGGATTCGGTTTCCCTGTGTCTCATCTTTGGTCTTCTTGCGTGGTTCTTCACGGGAACTCTTTAAGTGCCAGCGTCTGGCCTACGAGTGCAGGAACTTGGAGGCTGACGCAGGGTGCAGGTATTTGGGGATCACCTGTGGGAGAGGCTGGGCAGGTGCCTTCAGACGCAGGTGCCTGGGCGTGGGTGTCTGTCTCTGTGACGACTTCCTCGAGTTCCTGTTCAGCTGTCCGGACGTCAGCACGTTGAACGTTCTTACGCCCCCCGTGTTCTGTCTGGTGGGATTGTCAGCCAGGAGCCCCTTCCCTGCACTGTGCTGACGCGCACTGGTTTTCCATGCCGGTCCCAGGCAGGTGGGCCCGGAGGTGCCACGAACGTGCCCCTGGTGGCCTCTGTGTGTAGCCTTGGGTGAGAGCCGAGGAGTCTGCGGACAGGGCCCACGACCATCAGACGGCCACAGTGCCCTGCACACTGGGTCAGAGTCAAGAACACGAATTTGCTGCTCCGCCTTCGAGGGCAGAGGGGGGGCAGTGATCTTGCAAACCTGCATTGGTTACTCTTTGTCACATGATTCATTTCCAGATTGGTTGTCTTCCTGACAGGGTCAAAGGAGGTCATTCCCAGGGCGCAGGTCTCTTCCCGCATGGGGGGGGGGGGCATTGTTGCCACGGTTACAGCAGCATCTCGACCCTCTGAGTCTCAGATGTGGGGCAACGCCCTCCCCCCCCGTTTCCAGCATTAATCTAGAAATTTCTTTCATCTCCATTGAGTGATTTGAGTGGGGGACTGGGTGACTTAAGGAAACCATTTGAGCTCGAACCATCTTCTTGGATTGAAAGTCTTACCTGACCTGAAATTTCCTGTCAAGAACAGTTTTAAAAAATTTCTTCTCCGTTTGCCCCATTTACAGGTGGCCGAACTTGGGACAGTTTGTTCTCAGTCTGCCTGAAGCCACATAGGAATTTGGGGACATTTTTTTATGACGTCTTTTGGTTTCTTGCTTTGTTTTTGAAAACAACAATAAAAATACACTGCTCTGGCCCATGTTTCAGGAAGTAGCATTTAGCAATTTCATGGGAAATGCAGAGTGAGTCCCATGCTTGCTTTGATGGTAAACCAGAGGCCCCGGCTGGGATTGTGTCAGACTGGCCTCAGAGGGCTCAAGGGCGTTCTGGCTGTGCCTTCCCAGCTGCTGTTCCCACTGGCAGAGCCAGGACCCGAGTCCAGGAAACGTCATGGGAGCATCATGTGGCCGGAGCCACAGAGGCCTAAGAGCAAACGGTGCAGACAGGTAGGCATCAAAAGTGGCTCCCAGTCATCACGGCTTCTTGGTTTTGCTTTTTAAAGAAAAAAAACTGTTGATGTTTTCACCGTTTAGGGGGAATTCTAACGTAGTGCATGCGCCTTACAGAACACTTAGAAATTCCTTTCCTGATCAATGCAAGTACAGGTAGAGGGTGGATGTATGGGGGGCCGGTTTTTAGCCACGCTCCCCGTTCCCATAGCTTCAGGCATGTACCTTGTTGCTGACAAGCCACAGAACTGCATCTCCAGCCCAGGTGGTCTTCCTGATTTTAGACCCACAGGCATTTTCCAACTCCAAATGTTCTAGGGGAAGCCATCTTCTCGGCCCTGCCCCCCTCCCGCTTGCCATGCTCCTCCTCTCGTGTTGCCCACGGGAGTGAATGACCCTGATGGCCACCACACCTGGCCTGGGTCAGGAATCCGGGCACCGGGTTTCACTCCTCTCTCTCCCTACTTTATGTCATTCCCAAAGTCGTATCATTCCGTCTCTCTGACAATTCTCAAATCCCGCGTCTCCTCTTACCCCCCGCCCCACCACTGATGCGGGCCCGGGCCGTCATTGACCACATTGCATCTCATTCACTCCTTGCACCCTTGGCTTGCAAGACGTAGCACACGCCTGGCGCAGGGCAGGCCACCAGTGAATACACACCACATGGCACCGCATTCGGCTGAGTGGTGTGTCAGGCCTAGAGCTGACCCCACGTGGATGGCGGGGTCTGAGAAACATTGGTTCTTCACACTCACCCACGTAGGACCGTTCTTGCTGGGGTCTTGGGAAGCTGGGGATAAAAACGGCTTCATTGGCTGTCGAAACCCTCCCCACGTTAAGTGTGTTGTGCAAAACTTAATACGTAGAAATGTTTTCATGGAACTTAGTTGGGAAAAGGCTCCTCAAGTATTCCTTTGTGGTGTGTCCAACCCAAATATTGCCAAGTGGAGAGAGTCAGGAATGTGCGGGGAAGCAGACTAAACAGGCGGGTCTCACTCCTGGGGGGTGGGGGGAGTGACCCGCAGGCAGCTTCCGGGGAAACACTTCTTTCTGGGCGCAGCTCTGCTTGACGGCGCGCGAGAAAAGGGGTATCCCACTTTCCAACTGTGAAGCGTACGCAGTACTTTGCACTCGGCTCTTGTTGCTCAAATTAATTGGTTCTGCAGTTAAACCTTGGTCTCCTCGAGAGGTCAGAGGTGATGTGCTCAACGTGAACTTCCCAGAAAGCCAAGTATGAAGAGTGGAAGGGCTCTGTGTTGCTTGGTGGTATTTTCTTTTTTTTAAAGATTTTATTTATTTATTTTTAGAGAGGGAAGGGAGGGAGAAAGAGAGAGAGAGAGAGAGAGAGAGAGAGAGAGAAACATCAATGTGTGGTTGCTGGGGGCCATGGCCTGCAACCTAGGCATGTGCCCTGACTGGGAATTGAACCTGTGATGCTTTGGTTCGCAGCCCGTGCTCAATCCACTGAGCTACACCAGCCAGGGCTTCTTTTTCTTAAATTTAACCCTTTTGTGAATGGATAGCTTTCTAAAAGATAGCGTGTGCTTCCACACCTCTGCCGTCGGTCAGTAATGGACAGGTGGTAGGCTGGACTCGCGGCCCCGAGCGCAGTGCGCCCGTGGCTCAGGTGCAGAAGACGCCACCAGACAGACGACGGTATTTTTTACGTCTTGAGTGTCTCTTGCTGCATTTTTGCAGCAGCGTCATGGTGTCCTTATGCCTTTCCCGAGCAGGAAGTGTGTCTCTTTCTTAGAGCCTCTGGTTGACTCTTGAAAGTTTGATGAACCAACAAGCTAGAACTGTGTGCAAAGGCAGAGTCTGGCACCTTGAGGGAGACCTCACGTCTGCCTCTGGGCCACTGACTTGAACCTGATGTTGCGGGAAGCCTGGAGGCCCTTCCTGGGCTGCTCTGGTGATGCGAGGGAGAGGGACGGTGCTGTGCTCTCAACCGGGAAGCTGTTGTGAATATAACAATGACCCCAGAAGCTCTGCTGGAAGAACTTCCTAATTTCACATGTTCGTAATGCAATGGAGAATGCTCATGGCCGGGGAAGTGAAGGGGCTTGCCCGGACCCCCCAGCGTGTGGCCCGGCCCAGACCGGTGGCGGATCTCCTGACTCTCCTCTTCCCCGGGTGTGGCTGGAGCGCCGCAGTGGGGTCTGTGTGGACACGAGTGTGTGTGTGTGCGCGCGCGCGTGTGTGTCGGGGTGTGAGAGGCACACGGAACTGGGTCAGGAGAACACCTTCCTAGCCCTGGAGGCCAGATGGGAATTGGCCTTGGGTTTGGGGCCTGGAGAGTTTGCTGTCCCTGGGAAGGGCCCCCAAATCCAAACTCTGTGTCTCTGAGCACGTCAGGGGACTCTGGCCCTCCCTTGCTCCACCCTCGACAATTTGGAGCTTTCTAGAAAGAATTTGACACTGCCCTTACCCTCCCGGCAGAGATTTTGATCGGTTCCGACCTGCAGTGAGCTCCTCATTGGACACGACAGAGCTGGCACCCCAAGGTGCTCCTTGCGGTCTCAGTGTAGGACGAGAGGAAAACCTAAGAACTGGGGGATGTGTGTGCCGAAGCCCACAGAGTCCCTCCTCCTGTCACACCTCTTCCCGAGAGGCAGAAGAGCAGCCAGGTAAAGACTCACATATATTTCATAACACAGAAGTTTCTATCCCAAGGAAGGACCCCACTCTGGACAGGCAGACCATGGTCACCACTAGCCGAGCCTGTTTTCTGCGTAAGATCTGCCTCTTGCTTACGTGAGTGTCCGAGATTCCTCCCTCTCCCCCCAGCATCGCCGACAGTCCCCACGCACAGCCTGGAGAGTTCTGATGGGGTAGTTAGGTGGTGAAGGTGGGGTGGGACCTGTGAGGTCCCGCCAGCTGTCCCCGAGCGCCCTCAGCTCTCCGTGGCTCCCCGTTCTCCTAACCCTCAGCGGTCCCTAACCCACACCGGGAGGACTGCTGGACGTGCCGGGTGAACAGGAAGGCGGGACTTCCATAGGGGTATCAATGATGTCTCCTGCTTTCTTCCTGGCCAACTCTTTCTTAAGTGGGTTTGCTTGATATCCCACCAAGAAAGGCTCAGTCCTGGACTCCAGATTTAATGTGGGACACCCTCAGGAGGGAGGCTGGCTGGGGAATCGGAGCTGCTGGAGGGAAAAGGAAACAGGAAGTGCTGTGGAGCCATTCATACCTGAAAGCCCAGCAGCTCCAATGTCCCCAAGCAGCTCTCCTGACTCCAAAGTCCTTCCCAGCGTGTCTTCCTGAATTTCAGGCACCAGGACCTCCGCTCGACACAGCTGCCGCTGCAAATCATAACATCTCTTTGAATTCTCCATTTCACCTTGAATATTCATGTGGTTTTTGCTCCAGACCCCGCGACACGCCAGGGGCTGGTTTTAGACTATGAATGCTGTGAGCAGTGGTCGAGTCTACTTGCCGAGAACGCACACACGGCGTGAAGCCTGTCTGTCCACAGCAGCCTCCTCGTCTGCAGAACGGAGCGAAAAACAATGCCTGCCCCGCAGGCCCGTGTGACGACTGGGTTCAGACCAGTCGTGTGCCTGGTGCATTGCGTTCTAAAGGTTTCTTGCCATTCCTCTCCCGACTCCCTGATGCGAGAAGCACGTCCGGTCAGTCAGCTGCACGTCCAGAGTTGGCAGCTCCTGTGGTTGGGACTTCACCCACTGGGCACATTGTACGCGCAACCCCCAAGTCGGTCAATCTGTGCAGCTCCCTCATAGCATTCCAGGAGGGGTGAGAGCTCAGAGCTGCCTGCGAGGCCTGTTCCCAGCGGAGACGGAACGAGGCCACACGTGGGCTTCTGGTCAATAGCTTTACTTTGATTTAACATTAAAAAATTATTTATTGATTTTAGAGAGAGACAGAGAGAGAGAAACATTGATTTATCGCCCCACGTATTGACGCATTTACTGGTGGATTCTTATCTGTGCCCCGACTGGGGATTGAACCCACCACCTGAGTGTATCTTTACGACACTCTAACCCACTGTGCTACCTGGCCAGGGCCTCTACTGGTGTCCTTTCATAGCCTATGTCATGGCACTTTCCACATTTTTGTCTTTTATTGGTGATGTCACTGCTTAAAATGGCCCCCACGAGCGGCGCCGAGGGGCTGCCTGGTCCTGAGGGGAGGTGGCTGGCACGTGCTCTCCAGAGAAAATCCCGAGTGAGGCGAGATGCCCGTTCAGACAAGCTTCCTTCATGCATAGTGCTGGTCACTGCGAGCCCCACGTGAGTGAACTGACCATGGAGGTTAAGTCCCACGTTCTGAAAGAGAAAGAGAAACACATCCAGTAAGATTGTGTGTGGCTCACTCAGCAAAATGGTGTGGCCGGCAGCTGGCAGGAACCTGACCCTGTAATTCCCCAAGGAGCAGTGTTTCTGTGCTCACAGACTCAGTGACTTTATGTAACACAGCCATGGGGACGGAGGAGTCTCAACCGTGCCCAGGTTTAGCCCCACCCTCCCTGCCTCTCAGGGATGGGTCTCCCCACCCGGCGGGCCTCTGGCCCCTTCCCACCGAGTGTCCTCTGCTCACTTCCCACCAGATGCCAGTCGTTTTGCACCCAGTGGGGAGGCGGTCTTGAGATCCTCCTCTTGGCCACAGGAAGTCACCAGAGCGAGGAAAGGGCCATAAGGACCCAGGCAGGCAGGGCCAGCTCCTCTGGGTAAAGCTATCAGGTCACCTGGAGCATGCCAACCACAGAAGAGCTTCAGGCGCCAGTCCCGGCTTTGCAAACCATCACGTGCTGGTTAATGCCCCCCTGAGCCTGCGTCCTTGTGGGCGAGATGGGAATGAAGCCCCTAGCAGATGCCACAAGGGAGCTGAGCGGCCCAGCAGGGCGTCGGCGCAGTGGCCAGCCCACTCTCCACACCCAAGGAAATGCTGACCGTGGTCCTTGTCTGGGGGCCTACAGCGGACTTTCGGAACAATCCCCTGTCCGTTGCCTTTACACCGCTGAGACTGGGCCGAGGCCGGCGACACGCGTTTTGCCCCAGTTCCCTTCACCTCTATACGTCCACAGGAAATTCGCCCTGGTCCCTGACGCCACCATTCCCACCCCAAACCACAGGCCTCGGCGCCCCACTCCCGGGGCGGCCAAGCTCAGCTCCCGTGGGGTGGGCTCCCGGTCCCTGGCAGCCAGGTGTGGAGTGGCGGGGCCCCTGCGCCGGGCGCCGGGCGGGGCCCTGGCCTCCGACTGCAGTCAGGCCTGGCCCGCAGCGCCAGAGCGCAGGCACGAGCCAGCGGTTCCGGGCAAACGTCCGTGTGGCCGCCGGGCCGACTGAGCAGAGCCGGCGCCCTGGCCCGAGCGGGGCGGGGACGGCATCCCCACTCCGGCTCCGGCGGGGGCGGGGCGCCCCGCTGGCTCGCGCGCGGCCGCCTTTCCTCAGCGGGGCCGCCAGCGGCGGCGGCGGCGGCGTCGGCAACCCCGGCTCTGGCACCGCGCCTGGCGGCCGGCCCGGGCGAGGAGTGGCTTCCAGGAAGCGGGCGCCGGAGCGTTCCAGCCGCGTCTCGCCGTCGCCGGGCCCCGCGCGCTCCGAGCGCCCGGCCGGGCCCCTCACACCCCCTGCGCGCCGACGACCCCGCGCGGGCGGAGGGCTCGGGGCGCGCGGTGCACTTGCCGGGCGGTGCAGGTGGCGGCGCGCGCCCTGCGCTCTGGGCCGCGGCCAGCGCCGCGCCGCTCGCTCGGAGGGGCGGGGAGGCGGGGCGGCCCTCCCGGCCCCATTTAACTTCGCGGCGGCGGCGGCGGCGCGGCGGGCCGGAGGCCGGCGTCGGGGAAGGTCCGGGCGCGGAGTCCGCACCGGGGACCGACGGGGCCGCCGCGCCGTCTCCTCTCAGCCCGCGCCCGGCGCGCGCCGCCCGGGGCTGCGGGTTCCAGAAGCGTCCGCGGTGCCAGGTGGGTGCTCGGCGCGGGAGCAAGGGTGGCTCTCCCAGCCGGGGAGACCCGGGGAGACCCGGGGAGACCCGGGCTGGGGACGCCGTGGACAGATTCGGCCATTCAAACTTCAGACACGAGGATATCAGTGACTTGTCGATACTAACACCAACAGGGAGGGATCCCGAATCCCTCCGCGGGGTCCGGACGCCTCGGAGAGGGACGTGCGCGGGCGGAGGGGCGCGGGTCTTTCAGGTTTGGGGGCGTCTAGGTAGAAAGGGGGTGGACGGCAGCCAGGAGCCTCGCGCTTCGGAAGGTCCCGCAGGTTGGCCGCGCGCGCGTCTCCAGCTCCTAGGGGGCCGAGGGCGGAGGGACGCGCCTGGCGCGGAACGCGGGCGCGGGGCGACGGGACGCGGCGGGCGCCGGAGGAGCGACAGCGTGGCCGCGGGGAGCCGCCGGGACGACCGCGCCCGAGAGCCAGTGAGGGGCGCGCGGGGTCCCCGGCCCCGCCGCCTCCCTGCAGCCCGGAGGTGCCGCCCCGGGTCGGAAGCAGCAGCACATTTGCGGATCGCATTAGGCCGGGCCCTTAATGCTTTCTCCAGATGGAGAGGAGCCACCGACCCGCCCCCGGACACCGGCTCCGCCAAGGCGCCCGCGAGGCGAAGCGCGAGGCGAGGGTGACTTCGGCTTTTCCAGTCTCGGCTCTTACTGATTTCGCCGGGAACTCGCGGGAGGGCCCTGGAGAACTGCCCCCGCGCCCCCCCCCCCGGCCCCCGACCCCCGGTGTCACAGGGTCTCTGCCGGCGCCCCCTCCCTGCTCCGGGAGGCCGTTGGCTGCCTCGCGGGCCCCGCTGGCTGCAGCCTGGGGCTCTGAGGGCGCACCGTGCCATCGGCGGGGAAAGCCCAGAACTTCCAGAGACGTGCGCTGCCACCCGGGAGTGGTCACCGACTTGCTGTGTGACCTTAGGCAGGTCCCGTCCCCTCTCTGGGATGGTTGTGTGGGCCCCAGACTCATTTTTGCCGAGTAGCAGAAGCTGGCAGGTGCCCTAACCCTTGGCTCGGGGTCGGTTTCCTGAGTGGTTTGCCAGTTGCCACACCCTGGAGCTGACAAACCAGCTGGAAAGTGGCTGGTGCGGAGATGCCTAGGCCTGGCGGCGGAGGCTGCACGCTCGAGGCCAGCCCAGCTGCCCTCCCGACCCTGATGTGGACTCGCCCCACTAGAGAACCCCAGGCAGCCCCATGCTGAACCGACAGAAACCTTCCCAATCCCCCTCTGATTTGGGAGCTGCACCTGGGGTCGGAGCTGGTAGGAAAGCAACGATTTTCTCTTTTATAGGCTTAAGGTGAAACCCCTCCAGGACATCGGGCGCCATGGCTTCCTGCAGGAGCCCTCGGTGGCTGCTGATCTGGATGGTCCTCGAGCGCACTGCTCTCCGGCAGGTAACAGGGAGGGGAAGGGGCAGGGAACGCGTGCTCTGTTTACTAAGGACCCGTATTCTAGGTCCCCTCAGCCCTGCTGGGACTCGTGCTTCCGCTGTACCAGAGGGCATGTAATTTTCTCTTACCTGCGACGTGTTCTCAGAGGTTGACTGACCTACAAGAATAACCTCAACCCCTTGGGTCCTGTCTGAGTCCTGAGCAAGGGCCTTAATGCCGCTGTGGGCACCAGAGGAGACTTGGGGACAGTCTCGAGTGGCCACCTCCATGTGACCAGTAGAGGCCGGGCTGCTAGAAGCCAGGCCTGAGGCATGGGCAGAGTTCAGCATCTGGCTTTCGCTCAGCTACTAAGTCAGTATTCTAAGTTTACTTCTGTCGACACATACCACACGGTCTTGCAGGGGTTTTTGTTTTGTTTTGTTTTTTTTTACTCCTGTCTTTCCCACTAGTCTGGGAGGACCCACGTCATCTGCTGCACCCTCACAGGAGTGACGCTAGCCTTGCTGACAGGCAGTAGGGAGGGGTGGAGACAGTAGCAAAGTGGGTGGCACACGCGTCCTTTATTCAGAGCCACTTCCACCCAATGCCAGCTGATCCCCGCCGAGTGGGGACACAAGCCCACACTTGCCAGATCTCCCAATTTTTCAGAGTTCCTGTGGAATCTGCTAGTTTTTAAGGCATCGAAACTCAGATGACTGTGTTTGTAGCCTGGATATGGTCCAGCAGTTCGAGACCCCAGATCCAGGGGTGTCGGACACATCTTAGTGCTGTGTCCTGAGGGCTGCCGTGCGCTCCTGTTTTACCCTGTGTGAGTTAGAACAGGCTTGCCCATTTGGCACCCTGTGCGCCCCCTACTGGGGACCTGGCCCGTAACCTCGGCATGTGCCCTGACTGGGAATCGAACCGGTGACCCTTTGATTCACAGGCTGGTGCTCAATCCACTGAGCCGCACCAGCCAGCGCCATGATCATATGTTAATAGGATGTCTTCTGTTAGAACAAAAGTATTTGAGGTGATTTTGTGGTTTCCTGGTCAGCGAGGTGCAGTATGTGGTTGAAAAGTGGACCGTTGCTTTTCTGACCTGTCTGCTGGTCTGAAAGCGACTGGGAGAGCTTTGGAGATTTGTGCTTGGTCGCATGGAGCTGAGCTTTCAAGGCGCAGAGTGTCATGCTGTCTTCTTTCACCCTGTAAAATCTGAACGTGCTTTGAGGCTGTCTGTTAACATTGGGCCAAGGGCAGTGTGCATAGAAAGTCATACAAAGAGATTCTGGGCCAGCAGTCTTCATCACCCTCAAGTGTCCACAGTTCGAATCCCAGCCCCACCACTTTGTGACCTGTCATGCGAACATCTCTGTATCTGAGTTTCCACATCTGTGCAGGGGTGGGGAGGGTGGGGGGAGGAGGAATCTACCTCATTGAGAGCTGTTAAATCATTGTGAAGTGGAAGAAAATTACAAGCAAAGCCCAACAGAAACAGTGTCTGGCACACAGTGAGCGAACAGCCCATGTTAGCGCTCTGAACAGTTATTTAGAAACAAGCGCGGGGCCTGTCATTTCACCGTGAAGCTGTGGCATAAACTGAGCGGAGAAGATGTGGCAGAGGCTGGAAGGGGGCGGGGCCTGCAGGTGTGGGCGGAGTTGGCCAGGAAGGTCCTGTCTTGGGCCCTGGGAGAATTCCGGTGAAGGGTAGGTCAGGCCTGGGGTCGGGCGCTTGGTTATTTCCCCAGGGACAGCCTGGGCGTGAGTCACAGCTGGCCCTCTGAGGTTCCTGGGGATTTGGGGATCTGGGTGTTTGGGGGTCTTTAACGGTGTTCTTTAGTATGTCCCTTTGCCTTATTGACGCTGCCACCAGGTGGCTGGTGGCGTGTGAGGCTGAATGTCAAGGAGTGTGGGATGTGCCAACTAATTGAGTGGAAACTGGATTTTCTTTATTAAATCAGCTCAAATGTAAACTCTTGCGTCCACGGAGCCCAAGTAATCATGATCGATGGCAGAGCCAGCTATGAGGTCAGCGGTCTCGTTTTTTCTCGTTCCTCCCTGGCTCTGGCTGGAGGCGCCTGCTGTTTCCCTCTCCCAGAAAGCCGGGAAGGCCTTTCCCTTCCCGGCTCAGGGACTCTGGGTGCTTCCTGTGGCTCCGGGTCCTCCCTCCAGAGACCCTGGTCTCCCCTGAGCAGACAGCTACTGCTGTTCCAGCTCTCCCTTCCAGCCTTCCTCCTCCAGAAGTCCCGACTCACGGGGACCTGAATATGGAGCCAGCCACAGGCCGCAGGCATGCTTGGTCAGATCCAGTCCTGTGAAATCTTGGGATTCCATTTATTGAAAGTCCAACCCAGTTTAAAATTGTGATCCCATACTTGATTTAAGGCTCATCTCCTTTCTGTCTAGTCGAGGGGTGACGCATGGCCCTGAGTCCCCAACGTGGGTCCTTGCCGTGGTCAGTGTCCTCATCACCACCAGGGGGTGAGAGCAAGCTCTGGGTTCCTTCCTTCCTTCCTTCCTTCCTTCCTTCCTTCCTTTGTTCCTTCCTTCCTTCCTCCCTCCCTCCCTGCTCCCCCCTTTCCTCCTTTCCTTCCTCATCTGAGGATATGTTTATTGATTTGAGGGAAGGAGGGAGGGGGAGAGAGAAAGAAAGAGAGAAACGTCGATGTAAGAGAAAAATATTGATCAGTTGCTTCCCTCACGTGCCCTGACTGGGGATTGAACCTGTAAACTTTTGATGCACAGGACAGTGTTCTAACCAACCGAGCCACCCAGTCAGGGCACGTCTTGCTTTTCATTATTCTGGGTCCAGTGTTTTGGGGGTTAGAAACAAGGAGAGGAGTCAGAGAGAAAGGCACACAGCTCTTGCCTTGATGGGATGCCTCTTTCTGCTAGTTGCCCTACCTCTGTGGCTCTCGTGGACCCTCTGCCCTCTGGGTCGCATGCGTGAATCCTGCAGGATTCTGCAGGACCTCCCTATCCTGAGGCAGGAGGTGCAGCTCAGGCTGCTGGGGTGGTCTAGCCCTGCTGGGTGGGGTGCTGGTGTAAACACACTGCTTATGGGCATTGTCCACTGATCCCCAGGAAACGTGTGCATCCCTGGTGTGCAGACCGTGGATACAGGATTCTGCCTCCTCTTTCCATCCTGCCAGCCCCCTCTGTTCCCCATTTCCTGCTCTGGTAGGTCTAGGGACAGACCAGATTCAGTCTGAGTGGATGTTCATCTCAGGGGTAGATGCCAGTCTCTCCTTGCAGGCACCCCCAATTTCTGTGAGTGATCCCCTTTTCCTCCAGTGCACCTCAGCCCTTCTTACAGATTGTGGAGGGAGGAAGGTGGAGGCTGGTAACAATGGGACTTCTCTGCCTCTTCTTAGTGAGCTCTGAGGGAGACGTCTGTTTTATGTTGGCACCCCTCTTAAGAACGTGGGGTGCGCATCACCACCAGCTTCGGGCCCTAAACCCCCACGTCTTTGGCATTGGGAAAAGGTCTCCCCGAATGTCTTGAGACTAAAATTAGACATGTCGGCTCCAGGCTCAGCAGGGCTGGCTGCTCTGGTTTCGTGTTCGAAGTGCTGTTTCAGGTGGGTCTCGGTGGTTCTGGTCTCAGGGGTCCTCTCTGGTGCTTTTTGGGCCGTGGCGTTGTTTCTGGTCTTAATGCAGCGTTCTGGTGTCGTGGGTTCTGCTCTCGGCAGTGGCGCTGGCCTCAGAGATCCCTGGACATGCTGGTGGTTCCGGTCCTGATGGCATTTTTGTCTGTGTGGTTGTCGCCGGGGCGGCGTCAGCAGTTCTTGTCTTGGTGTCGGCTCTGCCCTCACTAGGATGAAGGGGCGAGTCCCTCCTTGTGTGACGTCTGTGACACCCCCGCTCCTTGTTCTCTGGACGCCCCTCTGACTTCCGCCTCCGCCTCTTTCTTTTGCCCGTCTCTGGCTCTTTTTTGCCCTTCGCCCTCTTCTTCCTCCCTCCCCGAGTTTTCCAGCACACCTGCGTCACTCTCTCAGAGGCATTGGTCTGGGGTTCCCCTGGCAGTGGGGGGGCCCAGGTCTCAGAATGATTCAGACTCCCCAATTTGGGCTTTTGACATTCTCTTCAATTAGGATGGTCAATGCGCTGGAAGGTGACAAGTTGTCCATTATTTTACGTGAAATGTTAATGTGAGCACCGAATACAAAAACATAATTTTGATAATTCTGTTCCAGTTTTTGTTTGTTTCTTTCCTTTTTTTTTTCTTCTTTAAACTAGAGAACCCCTCCACAATAAGACTTGTCTGTCTGCCTCCTTTATGAATGAGGTTGAGTCAGTGCATCCACAAGGGCCTGGCCACCTCCACCTGGAAGTCCCCGGGGCCTCGAGCACTGCCCCCCCCACCCCCCTGGTCTGACTCAGGGTCTGGCTCCTCTGTCCCCAGACACTGGAGCCAGGATCCTGGGCTCACTCCAGAGGCGTTCTTTTCTGTCTCCCTAACTGTACCCATTTATTCCATCTCAGAAATGTCTCTTACATCTGTTTTTTCTTCTCTGTTTCCATTGAGACCGTATGTGTGAAGAGGAGGGTGCTTGGCAGCAAGGGGTATGAGATAAGGAAGGTAAGACAGTTTGTGGCCACCCTGGGGAGGGCCCTGAGCAGCATAATCCCCACGTGATAAAGAGGAATTCATGAAGCAGACAGCGTGCAGTCCTGGGGGCACGGACCAGGGCACCATGGGAAGCACCAAGAAGACCCCATTGGACCACCAGGGGCGCACTTGCGCAAAGGACCCTCGGGAGGCTGCTGGTGCTGGGCCCGGTCAGTCACGATGAGACTGAGTCACAGACAGAGGATGTGAACATGTAGACCATTTCAGAACCTGAAGCGATGGAACAGGAGACAAATGGTCACATGGGACTGGCAGAGAGAGAGTGAGAAATTGAAAATTCCTTGAGGTTTTGAGCAAGTCTTAGAGTAAGGCCCATGTGGGCGAAAATTCACCCTGGTCTTGTGAGTTGGTCGGGTACGTTGGAAGGAGCAGTTTCCGGGGAAGGTGTGGACCGTGGATGGTGCAGCCCCGAAGGCAGGAAATGGGCAATCCTGTCTGAGGGCGGGGCAGGGTCACGGAAAGGATCTTTTTTTAAAAAATTTTTTTAGCAAAGTGAACATTTAGTATATATGTTCTCTAAGGGGAAGCAGCCAGGGAGAAAGGGAGGGATTAAAGACAGAAGAGGAAAAAACCAATTATAGGTAATTGTTTCGTAACAGGAAGGCAGGAGGCCCCGTGGTTCTTCGTGGCACCGGAGCTCACATCTTATGGAAACCACATTTCCAGGCTTACGATGGTCACTGCTCTCCGTTTATTTTTACGAAGATGCTAATTTCCATAAATAGCACGGCAGCATAAGGCAGTTTCCTCCCCGAGTATTTTGTGCCATTTCTTTCTGGGGTGCGTCAGCACTAACAGCTCCAGATGGGGCGTGCTGTGCGGGGTCAGGCGCTGGCCCCCACGCCTCCAGTTAGAAGTGAGTTAGCGTCTCATTTTGAGAATGATTTACGCACCAGAAAGAGCTCTTTTTTATTAAGAAAAAATACATATTATAAAATGAAAGGACTCCGAAGTTCTCCACTCTCTCTTTTGAAATTTCCATTATATTTTCCCCTTATTTAAAAATGTAAAACGTTCTTGTTCTAAACATGTAGAAAACACAGGAAGGGACAAAAAGGAAAAAAAAGTCACATTGAATTCTACCCGTTGTTAGGATTTTGTGGTGTTTACTTTTAATATTCTTTTTAGAAGGGAAACATATGTGTATATGTACCTTGTAAAAAGTGATTACACCATATTTTGCTTATAACTTCAATTAACAATGTGAGGAACATTTCTACATGCCATTAAACTTTTCCTATACCAATATTCAACATTTTCATAGTATTGTGCTGTTAGGTAATATTTTATTAATTAATTCTTTGCTGCTGAACATGTAGGCTGATCCGTGCTTTGCCCTTGCAGATAATGCTGCTACAAACACTCCTCCTTGCGCACTCTCTGTCGTTTCTGCTAAGATCCCATTGGCCCAAGCCAGTCACAGAGCGGAAGCCGTAGTTGGAGGCAGAGAAGCACTCTCACCTAGTATGAGGCTAGAGCAGGTTACGTGGCCAAGCCCTGAGTCACTGGGGTGGGCCAGTATGTTCCTCTCATAGAGGTAGTGTGTGTGTGTGTGTGTGCGCGCGCGCAGCGGGGGTGGGAATATTGTTTTAAAAGATTTTTTTTTTATTTTTTAGAGAGAGGGGAAGGGAGGGGGAGAGAGAGAGAGAAGGAGAGAAACATTGATCAATTGCCTCTCATTTTCTTGTGTGCTCTCCAACTGGGGACTGAACCCACAACCCAGGCATGTGCCCTGACCGGGAAGTGGCCTTTCAGTGTTCAGTGCAACCAACTGAGCCACACCGGTCAGGGCGGGTGGGGATATTTTTGAGTATTAATCTAATCTAATCTGGCCAAACGAGGCTTTGTGCCGAGGCTGCGTAACTCCGGAAAGCGTGCTTGAATCACTGCACTCAGGCCGTCGCCATGAACTAGGACCACAGAGCTGGGATGGTCGAAGGTGGATGAGGAATGGGAGCCAAGCCGAGTGTCTGTTCACTGTGGGAAAAATGAGCTTCCCTCCATGAGACAGATTTGCGTGAAAGACAGGGAGGTTGTGTACCATCTGACTCTCAGCGTCGGCCCTCATCCTGAGTCTGCAGCACGCAGAAGTCCGGAAGGGGATCCCTCTCAGCCCCCGGCTCAGGGTGGCCACAACCCCTCCCCTCGGCGGTGACCTGCAGGCAGAAGTGCATGGGTTAACTTCATCCCCCAAGCATGTGCACGTCCGTGCGTTCTTGTTCCTGGAACCGAAGTCTCAAGAAACCACACTTATCCTTCCTACTCGTGACTCACTGTCATACTAGCTTTGTTCCCCGTTTAATTCCAAGTGGTTCCATGAGGAGAATGTCTGGCTAAGATCTAATAAGTTAACTGCATGCCACGTTAGGGGGCTGTGTGTACGGTTTGAGAAATCACCACCCGGGCAAGTAGACCCTGCTCTCCGTCTGCTGGTTGGATTGACTGATTCTGGGTCTCCGATACTGGGCCGGAGGGAGGGGTTGATACGCAAGCCTCCTGGCACAGGAGTGGGTTGGCCACTGCCTGGTGTAGCTCTGCTGTCCTGTGGGGTTGGGTGGGGTGGGGTAGGGTGGGGTGGGGGTCCCTCCCCGGCCCAGCGGTTGTGTTCGCGTGAGGCCGGAATTCCCAGCGTGCTGGCCAGTGGGGCTCTTCAGAGCTGCCTGCGTGGTTGGACTCCTTTCTGTCCTCCGACTCACTGACACGACAAATCACATTCATAGGTTCTCTAGGATGGAATCGTCCTTGTCCTTTTGGCATCTGTCCCTTTGCTTTGCCATGATATATTGTCTTATTAGCGCTCAGCTGGATGTGGTTTGCAAATACTTCGTTGAAAAGCAGCACATCTGTATTCGTAAGTAATATTGGTCAGTGTGACTCGGGTTTTCATACCAGGGTTATTGCTCTCTTCCTAAAATGGGAGCATTTCTCATCGTTTTCTTTCCTTTTCTCCTCTGTTTTCTTCTAAGCATTTTATAGCTGTACATGCTTGTGTTTCAATTCACGGTCCATTGCCAGTTGATTTGTATTTAAGGTGTGAGGTCAAGACTGACTTCTGCCCCCGGACGTCTGGCTGCTGTTGTCGGGTCTTGCAATGTCGACTATGTTTTGTCGGTTGACAGCGTTGTTTAGGTCTTCTCTGTCCCCGGTGGTTTTTCTATCCAGTTATCGAGTCAGTTGCTGAGAGAGGGACGCAGAAACCCCCAACCCAAACTGTGCACGTGGCTCTTTTTCCTCCCAGTTTGCTCTGTGTTTGCGCCAGGTGGTCTGACGCTCTGTGGTTGGCTGCATGCGCCTTTAGGATCCCCGTGTTTCTGGGTGGAGTGTTCCTCCGTGTCCCTCTTTGGCCCGCGACTCTGGGGGCGGGCTCATGGGGTGGTAGACCAGTGGTGTGGAAGAACTCAGGGTAAAGAACCTCAGAGATCACGGAGCACAAAACAGACCTACCCGTGGGCTCAGGACACACGGGGGTCAGAGCTAAGCCCAGCGATGCTCCTCTTGCCCGTGAAGTGTCTTGCTGTGGACAACTAGTGGCCTCAGTGCCTGTGGCTAGTGGCTGAGTCACCCTCCCTGTCACGACCTTAGACACATCTTTTTTGATTTCTTTCTCCCTCTTTCTTCTCATCCCCTCCCTGTCTGCCTTTCTTCCCCAATACGTCAAGTCTGCTGAGAGAGCCCCCGATAGTGTCCACTGGTGCAGCTGGTGCCCAGTGCGGGGAGGGGGCTGAGCGGGGCGTCGGAAGAAGGAAGCATTGGGTGTGTAGAGGGAGAATGGGGTGTCAAAGTGGGGTTCGAGTCAGTGTCTGTTTATCGTCCGGGGAAGCACAGGAGCGCCGTAGTCTAAATACTCTAACTGGCCCATCCCGCCCTCTGCCGGGCCGGAACCCTGCAGTTTCCCCTCCACGCCCCCCGGAGGGCGGGTGTCAGCCATCTCACCGCTCTCCTGGAAGTGTCGGCTCTCTGAGGAGTGAGCTGTGTTTATTTTTGCAGTTACAAAAATGGGTTGTTTATGACTCGTCAAGAAACGTGAATCTATTCCCATTTGCTTCCCATCCCCCCTTCTCCCCGGGTCGCTTCCCAGGCGGTGGTCAGGTGAACCGGCCAGCCTTCACCCTGCAGCAGTCCAGGAAGGTGCCGCGGGCAGGGCTGCAGCGTGGGCCCGAGCGGGTCGGGGGTGTGGAGTGTCAGGAAGCACACTGGGAGATGTTCGGCCTGTGGCCACGGTTTCAGCTGAAGGCACTGATTGGCTCCGTAAGACCCGGTCATCCCATTGAGCCAAGATGAAGCCAGTGTGAGTGGCGGGGACGGGAGAGAGCAGAGACTCGGTCAGACCTTCTGTTTGCGATCAGCAAGGTGGGCACCACTGGCCTCGCTCTGACTTTGTCCACGGCCGACGGTTTCCTCCACGCGGCGTGGCGGACGGTCGGGGCTGGCACTGGGGTTCCCACTGCCTCAAACTGCCTGCTCTCTCGCCTTCCCCCTGAGTGTTTGTTCTCCTGGCCCTATTTCTTTGTAAACACTGTCTAGATGGGCCAGGTACTAACCCATCATCGGTTCTCTACCTTTTTTCTGTATTATTACCTCTAACGGTGAACGGAAATGTATATTTGAAGTTTAAGGTCGTTTCTCCCGAGCAGAGGCATTCCTGGAGAGCAGGGGTTTGGGTCTCCTTTGTCGGACAGCGTGTCCGTGTCCCTGGAGCAGGGGATGGTCCGAGGCAGATGTTCAGAAATATTTACCAACCGAGTGGACGGCTGGCTGTGCGTTCACCTCACCATTCATGGTTTGCCATTTTGTGCATCCCTTCAATGCCACACAGTTGTCCTGTTTCATTTTCTTCTAAATGTTTGGCCATATATATATTTTTTTCCCCAAGAAAATTATGTTACACCCTGTAAGGCTCTGTGACGAGGAAATGAAGTAGTTTTCCAGCAGACTCTGCCTCCTATTAACCACGGCACCAGACAGCTCCCTTTACCTGCAGAGCTTCCGTTTCCCCCGTGTTTCAAAAGGAGGCTGATGTTAACTGCCTTGCAGGGTTGAGGTGAGACGGATGGAGGTGAGCTATGCCGAGCATTTGGTATGTGCCTGGTGCATTGTGGGTGCTGGGTGATGTGGCTCCTGCTTCCTGCTGTCGTATCCTCACTGACCGAGGGCAGCGAAGTGAGAGCAGGACCCCAGCAATTGGGGACTGGTTCTCCCTGTGGCTTCCCAGTGGGCACATGGGAACCCCATGCTGGCTCTCCCCAGCCTGTCCCTGGCCAGTCCTGCCTGCTCCTTCCTCCTGCTCTGGCCTCCCCGCCACAGCCTGGGTTTCTGCCCCAGGCCAAGCAGCAAGGCTCTCTTTTCACAACTTGTCACAAACCCCTGAGGGGATGTGGACAAGCCTTGCACCGGGCACCGTTTTTCCTCCTGACGACTTAAAGATGCATTTCATCGAAACAGAACTTGTTTTTAAACAAGGATGCAGGCTGCGCTGCTCACAAGGAAGGTTTGCGATTCACTCGTGTTTCAGTTACTCCTGAGCACAGCCGACACCATCGGACAGTTCTTTCCTGTTGGCGTGGGCTTGGATGAGAGGGACGCAGAGATTCGTGGGAGCAGGCCTGCATCACCCAAGTGTGAGCAGCAGCAATGGTCTGAGTTTGGGGTTGGCCTGCACTGCGGCTGCAGCTCTGGCGGGCGCAGAAGACGTGTCGGGTCTTCGGCTGCACACAGCATGGTGAGAACGCTGGACCTGTTTCACAGTTTCTCGCTGCAACGGTCAAGTTGAATTTGGTCATTCAGCCTCACTGTGGTGTTCACCGCACGTATGTCTTTCCACACTGGTTTGACGTGGGTGCTGGCCTCCTGGAGCCAGTAACTGCTGTGGGGGCGGACCCCGTCTTAGGCATGGAGCCTGCAATGCCACGGGGCCTCAATTATGGCCTCCTGAAGCCCCCTTGGTACTGTCTGCGTGGTCTCGAATCCAAGACTGCATCCTGGAGAGTGTGGAGCGTAGGAAACAGCCAGCTCTTCCTTGTCAGAGCGTCCGGGGAAGCGCGGACCACTCCAGAGTCCTGCAGGGTATCGCTGTTCAACAGAAGCCACCTCTGTGACTTAACGTTTTCTAGCGGCCACGTGAAAGCAGGTTAAAACACACGGGCGGAAGTTAACCGTAGTACTCTATTTCATAGCACTCCCAATATCCAAGTATTCCCGTCTTCAACATTCAATCAATATGAAAATTCTTCACGAATACTTTGCTTTCTTTCATGGGAAGTCTGTGAAATCGAGTGTTTGTTTTATGCCTACAGCCTGCGTCTGCTCAGACCGGTCAGTCCCATTTCGCACGCTCATTCACCACCATGTTTTCCTGAGTGAGGAGACACTTGGGTCTGGAAGGGCTCTCGCCGGGTTCGAGCCAGGACAGATGGAGAAGACACAGACGGGGGGACACACACGTCGTCCAGTGTAATGTCCAACCTCTACAGGTGGAGGTTAAAAGGTCTCCAGAGTTGCCACACCACGTTGTTGAAAACATCCAGTTTTCCACAAAAGTCCGAGGCACAAAGCAGCAGGAGAGTATGGCCCCTGCACATGGAAAGCAAGCAGCCAGTAGACCCCTCTCAGGAGCAGATGGTGGACTTCCTAAACAGACAGTTTAAATTGGCGATCGTGCACATGCCTTCCAGACTTCCAGTTAAGAGAAGCAGCAGTTTACAATGGGAAAGCAACCAGGTTTATATCAGCGTTCTCTTCCACAGTTCTCGATTCTGGAAAACGGTAGAGTTTTCTATGTATTTATTTATGTATATATACACACACACATATGCTTTGTGTTTTAACATTTACTTTTTTATCCACCTGGAAGTGATTTGCATATGTTGATTGAGAACTCTGAGTTTGTCCTTTTTCCTTCTAAGTTTCCAGAGATAGAAAGAGAGAGACGGAGAGAGAGGGAGAGAAACATCAAATTTTTGTTCTACTTACTTATGCATTCGTTGGTTGCTTCTTGGTGTATCAGGATGATGCTCTAATCCACTGAGTTACCCAGCCTATATATTTTACTATTTTGAATATATATATACACACACATAAAAATATATATGTATAGAAATATTACAAGTATATACGTAAGATACATATACATGCACAAATGTATTTATACTACATATACAGACATACACAAGGTCATTTACGGAGCATGAGGTATGAAGGACAGGAGGTGGCCGAAGAGTCGTGATATAAGGAACACTGGTGTGCCCACCTCGGAGTGTATGACATGGAGCCTAATCAATAGCCCTGAAGCCCCTCGGGTGACCCTTTCTTACGGCGTCTTCCTCTCTGTTCAGGAGTCACCACAGCAGAAGGTGATTTTTGTGCCAGTACTTTCTTTAACCACTCGAGTACATGACCCCAAATAACAGATCACGTGGTGTCAGCCTTCGCTGAATTTTATCTGAATGACATCACCGTGTGTCTCTCCTGCTCCCACTCCTTGTCTGCTGGTGCGTGAAGCTGAGATCACTCCCTCTCCCAGCTCTGCTGTGCTCCGGGGCCCAAAAGGACTGCAATTCACCGATCCGCCGTCCCATTGACAGCTCGTGTTTGCGCGGCGTTGAGTGGACGGTGGCGATGTTTCACGTGGGGATTCTGCATTTATTTCAAGGATGAGATGGATACGTGATTTCTTGCTTGTCTTCTTGTCTGGTTTTGTTATCGAGGCTATGATCTCATTGGGTGAATTATTGGGTGTTCCGTTTTTCCCTCTATGTGTTGAAAGAGTTTTTTAAAGATTGGAACTATTCACACTTTGAGTGTTTTTTCGCATGCACCTCTAAAATCTTTGGGATCTCTTGTCTTCACGGGAAGACCGTTAAATACAGAATCTTTTTTTTTTTTTTTCAAGAACCACCGAGACTTCTTTCTTTCTTTTTTTTTTTTTAAAGCAGGTTTTGGTGATTTCAAATTTTCTCTAACACTTTTTTGTTTCTCCCAGTGTTTCAACTACATTGGCCTCATTTTTTCCTCAGCCTGAGTTCTCACATACGTTGCTGTGTTGTGGTCCATCTTCTTTCCCGTGTCCATTGTGGCCACTTCTCTCCCGGAATGTTGGAGCTGCCGAGCTCGTCCCCTGCCTTCCGCCTCACACCCTCCCTTGCCTCTTCTCTCTAACGACAGTTTCACTTCTCCATTTACTAGGGATGAACCCTGACTTCGTACCCGCCTCCCAGACCCCTCAGGGTCCAGCCCCTCCACCCTCCCTACACTTCTCCCCAGGCTGCGCTCCAGCTGCACTGTGGCTGTGCCTCCTACAATGCTATTACTTGGATAATTAAAACAGCAAAGAAAGAAAACCACTGCCCCTTCATCTTCATGCCCAATTGTCCCCGTTATGAGGAATTCTGGAGCTCGCCTAGCCCGGTCCCCTCCATTTAACCTCGTGCAGAGCAGGATAGGGGACATGAAGGGACGTGCTGAGGGCCACCATGCAGGTGGGGTGGACCTCCAGGTTCTCAACGGCAAACCTGGGCCCTTGAATTTGACCCCTTTCTGACCTTGAGTGTTCACCACCAATTAGAACAGGTGTGCAGTATCTCCAACTTTGTCTAGTTTATGACTGTAGTTTTCACGTGTCCAGTACCATTGGAGAAAGTAATCCAAGTGTCAAACAGATATGGAATGATGTGAGGATTTTTTTAAAATCCTTGAGGACATGTTTATTGATTTTAGAGAAGGAGGAAGGGGAAGAGAGAGTGAGAAAGAAACATCCATGTGAGAGAGAAACACCCATCAGTTGCCTCCTGTATGTGCCCGAATCAGGGATTGAACCCACAGTGTAGGTATGTGTGGTGACTGGGGATTGAACCTGCAACCTTTCAGTGCATGGGACAACGCTCCAACCAACTGAGCCACCCAGCAAGGGCAGGGCAGTGAGATGAAATTAATCACTCAAAAGATTAGTTACCCTGGCTGGCATAGCTCAGTGGATTGAGTGCGGGCTCTAAACCAAAGCGTCGCAGGTTCGATTCCCAGTCAGGACACATGCCTGAGTTGCAGGCCACGACCCCCAGCAACCGCACATTGATGTTTCTCTCTCTCTTTCTCCTTCCCTTCCGTCTCTAAAAATAAATAAATAAAATCTTTTAAAAAACCTTAAAAAAAAAAGATGAGTTACCATTTTTTATAGCATTAAGGAACTGAAATTAGACCTTCAAAGCATAATCAACTTTAATCTGTAAACCTGTGCCAGGCCCACCACCCTGCTTGGACCGAACGCTACCATTTGCCTCCCTCTTTTTTTTCTTTGAAACCAAAACTGTGTGTTTGCCATGGCTTCTTCTGTTGATCGATGGTTCCAGTGTGAGTCCCTCACCATTGAGTTGCAGGGACCGATGTTAGCATCACTGTACGAATCTACCCCCTTGTGTTTTCAAGAAGTCCTTAACATTTTAGCCTAAACCCCCAGTTTTTTGTCGTGTATGGGACCCTGCGTGATGCCGTTCTGTGCCCACGGAGCAGGACGCCTTGACTCTAAGTCATGACCTTCCCGACGTCTTGCTTTGCTGAAGAATTCCTGAAGGCGCGAGCATCCAGCGAACCTGGCAGCGCTGCCGCCTCGTTCGCGCTGAAGACTTCCCGTCCGTGGCTTAGAAAAACAAACCGGCGTGCAATGGATGTAAGTGTGTTTGGGAGTCCGTGCAGACAGCACATTTCTCCGTCTTTCTCTCCTCTCGGAAGGCTGCGCTGGGGAAGCCTGCAGGATCTCAACACACAGACGGGCTGTTTCCTGTGAGAAAGCTGGAGGGGGAGAAAGACCTTGAATAAACAGGAACGCGTTCCTGACGAGTTTCTGGACTTTGTCAGGTGGGGTGGTGTCTTATGGCCAAATTGGGAAGAGCTGCTAATGCTTTCCTCTCTCTCTCTTTCTTTTCTTTTTCTTTTTTTTTTTTGCTACTGAGTTGATATACATTCATGCATGAGGGGTGTACACAGATTTGCCAGGAACTCAGCTCTGGTCTCCAAGGTCGGCAACAAAGGCCACCTCCCTGCCCACCGAATTCGCCTCAGTGCTGGTGTTCGCAGGGCCTGGGTGGGCCGGGCTGTGCCTCTGGGGAGGCACTGGAATGGCCAGGGTGTGGTCTGGCTGCCAGTGGAGGGCCGCGGAGGTGGGGAGGGACTCGGGGCCAAGGGCAAAGGTTCACAGTGCTGCTGTAGGTGCAGGCCGACCCCAGCCAGGTGCCTGGAGAGTGTGGACACTTGGCAGCCGCTGAGGAACACGGCAGGCTCCCAGCTCATCCAGTTAGAAAGTCGGAAAATAAAAACATCGGGATTCCTGAAGGAACCCTGACCTGCCCTGATCACTCTATTTAAAACTGTAATTGGGCCCTGACTGCTGTGGCTCAGTGGGTTGGGCAGAGTCCCGAAAAGTGAAAGTTTGCTGGTTCGATTCCTGGTCAGGGCACATGACTGAGTTGCAGGTTCAGTCCCTGGAGAGGGCACATAGGAGAGGCAACCGGTGGTTATTTCTCTCCTTCTCTTTCTCCCTCCCTCCCCCTCTCTCTAAAAATAAACAAGTAAAATCTTTTTTAAAAAACTGCAATTTGTGCCCCCTCCCAACACTTCCCAGCTCCTTCTCCGGCATGACACAGTCATTTACTCATGTGTTACGTTCATTTTCTTCCTCCCTAATCAGACTGTAGATTCTGTGGGAAAAATGGTTCCTGACTGCTGAATTCTCCATGTCAAAACTGGCCTCGGTGCATAGTAGGTGCTTAACTACCAGATGCCGACTGAGTGACTGAATAGACTCTACGAACCCCAAGAAGGACTTTGGCTATTCCCCCGTGCCACTTCTGTCAAACAGAACACTTACTGGTCCTTTGTGTGAAAGGCAAACGTGCCTTTTCTCTGCCAGAAAGGTGCCTCTAGCCCAGAAGAGGCTGTGGGAGGGGGCGTCTTCCACCTCAGGGTCAAGTGCAGACTCCGGGGCCCTCCCGGAGAGAAGTGTGAGGATTCACTTCCTAGGGGTTCGTCTTTCCGGGAGTGGAAGGGAGAAATATCTGTTCCGGGGAGATCTTGTCACCGATGGCTCCGATCGCTGCCTGCCGGCGCTCATTAAAGATGTGTGAGGGTGAGTGGGAGGAGGGTGGGGGAAAGAGGGAGGAAATTCAAGAGAGAGGACGTGGTTAGCGGCAGACAGAGGGGCTGTGCTGTGAGTGATGTTTATGAGGTCCGAATTCCAGTTTGCCGAGTTCGGGGCAAGACCGTCTCTGTGTAGCATGTAGCACCTTGTTCCGAACCTGTGTACCCCAAAGACACCCCGGCCTCTCAGCTCTCGGAGGGGTTCACAAGGGTCGCTGCTGATGTTTCCTTCGGAACCTGGGACTCGGGGTGAAGCTGAAGTTGGAAGCCACGTGGTATGGTGGTGGCTGAGGAGTCCTCACACATTTATTCAAAGTTTAGGCCTTTTCACCCAGCTCTCGTTGGCTGATGGGGGCTAGAGAGGACAAATCTGAAACCCCTAGCATTCACTCGTAGAAACTTGGAAATGTGAAACGAATTTTCTTTCTGCCCATCCTTCCAACCTCGCCAAAGGAAACGTATTTTATATTTAATCAGGAAGTTTATTTGGGGGGGCACTCAAGACTTTGAAGAATCTTGGAATGATGACGTCCTATGTGAAAAGCCAGTGTGATCTGGATTTTTTTTTTTTTTACCTTCATTGGAGGTTCAGGAAATAAAGTCCACATTGTGCTCCTGGGAACAGAAGTGTGACTGGTGTGCTGAGCTTCCACAGCGCAGGGGACTCGGTTTTCCCACCTGGACCCTGGACATGCAAACTCTACCATCCTATGTGCCATCCAGACCCGGAGAGACAGCTCCTCGAGACCCCCCAGGGAATGTCTTCCTTGCAGACTGTCCCCAGAGCAGGACAGTGTAGTGCCTGGTCCCCCTGAGAGACTCACGTCTAGACTCATCGAATATTGTCTGTCATGCAGCAGGACCGTCCCCCGTGGGAGCGGTCCCCGTGTCCCATGCAGATTCTGAGCTCTCCCTGCGGGTCTCGGCGGCTGTCAGTAGAGAGTGGGTGACACTTCTCTGCTGGGGGCCTCACGTGCCTCCTGCTCGGCCCTGGTGTCGGGAGGGAGGCCTCTGCACCGGTGCTTGGGGCTTGGCCTCCAGGGCACTGGGCTCCTCTCCCGTCATCCCATGAAGATCTGTGGGAGTCTGGGCTCCACCACATTGTATCTTGCGTCGGTGCCCTGCCTGTGTCACTGCAGAAGCTCCTGACGAGGTGTTCCGTGGATCCCTGGTGGCCCACAAGGAGATGTCTGAAAGGGGGGGGCCTGTGACTGTGGAAGGCTCCTGCCCGGGGGGCTTGTTTGGTTAGAGCATCGTCCTGATGCGCCGGGGTCGCAGGTTCGGTCCCTGGTCAGAGCACCTATGAGAATCAACTAATGAGTGAATACATAAGTGGAATAATAAATCAATGCTTCTTTCTCCCCGCCTCCCCTTCCTCTCTCTTTCTACAAAAAATTCAAATGATCAATCAAAACAATCTATAATAGGGGAAAGCCGCCCTCAGCCTGAAGACAGGCTTTTCTCAGCAGCCAAGGGCCCAGGTCTCACTCAGCTCTGTTCCCACTCGGGGTTTGTGGCTGAATTTGGGCCGACGTGAGGCAAGGAGAGAGCGATGCCCTTATCGGCCAGCGGAGTGGGGACCCGAAACCAGCCTCGACGGGCTTGCGTGACCTGCCAGATCTGTGGGGCATGTGGGTGGCGCGGGCAGTGAGGTCGGCTCCCCCATGGCCTGCGGAGGCCCGGCCTAGCAGGGGCCTGTGGGGAAAGACTGGGCGCCCGCTGCTGCCCCCCTGTCTGTGGCGTGTCTGTGGCGTGGTGCGTGGCTCCGTTCTCGCCGTGGAGAGAGAGAGATGTCTCCCGTGGAGAGCTCAGACTGCGCTGGGACCAGCGTTTAAACTGGCTTACTGAATTTCAGGGAGAATCGCATTGTATTTTTTTTTAAATGGGCGACACGTCCCTTTGAAGGCCCAGGGGACCCTGTTCCCTCCTGTGGGCACCTGTCCCTATGATGCCAGCCTCGGTCACTAGGCCATCTTGGCCCTCCCTTCCTGGGGTGGAGCTCGAGCCCAGGGACAAATCCTCCCACCGTGTCCTCGAATTGCCTTCTCAAATTTGCTTCCTCCTGCCAAAGTCACAGCCTTCCTTCCGCCAGAGGGGGCTGAGGGGAGATAACCGCCTCCCACGCTCGGATTTGAGGTCCCTGGAGGGGCCGTCTGGGTTCCACCCTATCCGTCCCCAGAGCCGTGGCAGCTGTGGACGCCGGCCGGCAGCAGGATGTGTGCTGGCTGCTTCTCCCCGGGGCTCTGGCCTGTGCCCTGGGCAGCTCACTTCCCGGGCTGGCCTCCCCTCCCTGTCCCTTCCCTCCGGCTCCTACTTCTTACCCGCCCTGACCTCTCTGGCCACCCCGTCCTGGGAGGGGTCACGTGCCACCCAGCCTCCTGACATTCAAGAAGTCACCTCCCATCTGGGGGACAGTGTGAGTGTGTGTCTCAGTGGCCCGTCACCAGCGTGTGATGCGTGATTTTGGAAGGTGGGAGTGAGCTCAGCCGCAGCTCCTCCCAGAGGGCCTGGTTTTCTGGAACTGCCTTCCACAGAGAGGGCTGACCTTATCCTTGGCGGTGGGCGTCTGTGTGTCCCCAGGAAAACACCTGACCGCCTGTGTCTAGGTGTCTTCCAGTGGGAAGTGGCACCCGCCCCATAGGCAGGCAGGGTGCACATGAGGACAGAGGAGGCAGTTCTCCCAATTCCCGGCTCACAGTGAACTGAAGTTTCCTTTGTTCCCGGCTTTCTGTGCTGAGGGCCACCACTGAACCTGTGGTGTGCGGCTTCTGGAGAGGCCGCAGGAGAAGGGTGGGGACCAGGCTGGCTCTCTGACGCCCCTCATTCTCTGATGCTGTGACTTAGGTGTTCACACCATTCGGGCTCCCGAATTCGGCGTAGACTCTGTGTGTGTTTATAGGGGGGAGGGAGAGGAGAGGGAGAGGTTGGGGGAGAGGTATCGTGGACCAGGCACCTCATCCTTGTGTGCGGAACAATGTGCCGCTTCAGACTAGTGTGGTCTCTGTGAACTTGCTAGATTCTGACAGATGTCTGTTGTCTTGGGAGGGAGGGAGCTCCCCATCCCCAGAGGCATTCAAGTGGAGGCTGCAGGCCATCATGGCAGGATTGCTGCGGTAGACAGCCACCCAACTCCCACTTCACAGGAAGGCGGCATCACAGAGGAAACCTCCACAGGACCTAAGCACACTGACTACATGGTGGCTGAACCACTGACAGGTGTTGGGGGGCAGCAGGTATCAGGGAATAAATACTGCGTATGCTGCTTGGAGGGGGACCAGGGTGACACCCTCCTCTATCTGAGCCTCAACCCGGACATCTGGTGTGTCTCAGCCGGGCCTTCCCTCAGGGATGTCCCTCTGTGGGCTGGTTCTCCTGGAGTCAGCCTCACCAGAGATGGCCGGTCAGGGCTGCACCCTGAGACCTTGTCTGTAACCCAGCGACCTTGCCTTTCAGGCCGAGGCTGAGACGTTTCCGGGAGCCTACTTCCTGCCCGAGTTCGCACTCTCCCCCCAGGGAAGTTTCCTGGAAGATACCACAGGGGAGCGGTTTCTCACTTATCGCTACGACGACCAGGTAAGGACCCACGAAAAGAGCCTCCCTGTGTCTACCGCTGGCCGATGGGCAGGAAATGGTACCTTCTAAAGGGTTCTATTTTCCCGTCGGCACAACCCGTACCTTAGACCCTCGACGCCCAGGGGGGATCCCAAGAGGCCTGGGTGCAGGTTCGTACACAAGGGCGTTGACGTGAGAGTCACTGTTTCTTGTTTTTTGCTGGAAATGTGTGACGGGCTGGTTCGTTCATTTCAGCGGTCACGCAGTTGATCACCCAACGCTGAAACGACCCAGACGTCCCGCTTTCTGACTGAGCACTGCTCTCTTTGCCCTCTCGGCTGCGACCAGCACTCAAATTGGTTTTCTGGCCGGGTCTGTTTTCCAAACAGGAGCAAAGCAGGCATGCTAGGTATGCACACGTGTGTGTGTCTACACGCTTCCTGAAGGCGAGCACATGGATAGTTCATCGTGGCGTCTCTGACAGGCACCGGGCTAGCGGCTAGTGGGGCCAGCTGTCAGGACATTGCCTCCTTCTGTCTTCGTGAGAGATGCTGAGACCACCTCTAGTTTATGGCCCCTCTGCATCAAGAACCTGACGGTCCAATGGGTTTTCCTTTGTGAACTTCAGGGGAACGGATTGTGGGAAGAGGGCATCTGGGACACCACGAACCCTGTCTCTTTTAATTAAAGAGCGGCCAGAGAGGTACCAGTTTGGGTACTCGAGCCCGTTCCCAGCAGCTGCAGCAGCACAGACTGGGGGCTACCACTGGCCTCTTCACACTCGACCTTGTCCCTCTCCCTTCGGAGAAGCACTGTCTCACACACTACTCACCCGGCCGTCTGGAGCACCAGGACCTTCTCCAGGTCCTGCCGATGCGCCGTGTTTCTTATAATAACGACAGAAACGCTGGGGACGGAGCCGGAGGAAGAGGAGCCAGTGCAGATCTGAGAAGTGGGTGGGGGGTGGGGGTGGCTTGGACGTTGCGCCCTAGGGCCTGGTGCTCCAGACGGCTGGGTGAGTAGTGTGTGAGACGGTGCTTCTCCGAAGGGAGAGGGACAAGGTCGAGTGTGAAGAGGCCAGTGGTAGCCCCCAGTCTGTGCTGCTGCAGCTGCTGGGAACGGGCTTGAGTACCCAAACTGGTGCCTCTCCGGGACAAACCTCAGAATGCCCAGCCCGGCCGTTAGCGTGTCTCCCCCGGCTTGACACTCTTTCCTCTGAATTCTGAGCGTGCAGACCTCACCGTGCGGCCAGGAGCATCTCAGGCACTGGGGGAAGGGCAAAAATCTCCTCGTCCTGCTACAGCGCACGATAAAATGTTCAGACTGATTAAGAACACGGGCTCTGGAGTCACCGCGTTGGGTTTGGTTCCTGATTCTGACAGTTCACTTGCTGTGTGATTTTGGACGAGTTACCTCACTCCCCTGTGCCTCAGTCACCTCATCTGTGAAATGGGAATAACCATTTGGGGATGGTTATCTGCGCTGTGGGAATGTTTTGGGGAAGAAAGGAGATGATTCATATTGTTCACGTCTCCCCGCAGGGGGCCCTGGTGTGTATAAACAATCTAGCTGCTGTTACTTCTAGTAATATCCTGGCAAAGACTCAATTCAGAGAATCTCAGATGTGCTTCTGCTAAATCCGGTCAAGAATCGCATTAAGCACTCTGTGGACCTCACGGACCTCACACAACGCTTTAAATTAATTTTTCACTCAGGTGTCCCATGTGTACAGCAAGGGACGCGCGTGTCTGAAGTATAGAACTTGCTGAATTTTAAAGTCTTTTTATACCTGCATCAGCACCACCCAAATCAAGAAATGGGACGTGTCTAGCCCCCCCGGGGAAGCTCCTTGCGCCCCTCCTTGCGCTCCTCCAGGCCTCACCCCATCCTTACGGTGCGACCACGGTTCCGATGTCTGTCGCCGTTGTAGGTCGGTGTTCTGCGTTTATTTTCCGTTTTGCAGAAATGGAATTGTGCAGCACACACTCGTTGTGGGTGCCTGGCTTCTCTCACACGTCAGCACGTCTTCCATTCAGCCGTGTGGTTGGATCCGGCATTGTTCAGGGTTTAATGTCTGTCCGTTGTATTCTTCAGAACAGATGGTCTCCTATGGGAACAAATTGCCACACATTAGGTGGCACACCGCATTGCCCCTGCCCGGGACATCCCAGCTGCTCCCTGCAAGGTCTGCAGGATGGTCTCTCTGGACATCCCACCCCGGGAGAGGTGTGTGTGGGGCTGTCTGCACGAGCAGCCCTCCTTAGCCCCCAGCCGCTGTCGTGCTGTGGCCAGAAATAGGTGCGGGTGCGTGTGGGTGCCCACCCGGGGGCGTGCCAGTGCTGTCAGAGCCACAAAACGTGTCTGCTCTGGAGGCTGCCCTCTGGTCCCTGAAGCTGCTGGCTCGGGACAAGACGCCCCGGGATGTTTGTGTCTGCAGAAGACTCACCAGATCACACGGGAAGCGAGGGCTGCAGCGTACATACTTGACGCTTTGATGAGCCTCGGCGGACTCCTTCAAGTATTTTGTCCTGGCCAGTTTTCATGAAGACCTCTAGGTCACTCTTCGCATGTCTCCTGGATTAGGTGTCTGGAAAACCAGGAGCCCAGAGGCCGGTCGAGCCCGGCTGTGATGCGGGCTGTGTGTAATGAGCCACGGGAAAGGCACATGGGGGGCCGGAGCTGCTTCTAGGGAGAGGCTGGGGAACGGGGTGGGTCGGCACGCGCAGCACGATCGATAGGCTTGTCATTTTTAAACAGCATACCCAGCGTCTCTGACCTCAGGTTCTCCGTCCGTTTGGAAAACACAAAGTGGCCGGATTTCATGCTCTGAACCCTTTGTGCTCTGCAAAAGCCTCTTTCCCGAGACCGGTGATGGAAGATTCCACATGACGGCGTGTTAATTGGGTCATTCTGGTTCCCGGGGTGGGCTTGTCCGCCCGCACAGTGAGCTGTTCCTGAGGGAATCATAGAGTTTCACGGCTGTGGGAGACTGGGGCTCCAATGCCTCGTTTCACAAATCGAGAAATTGGAGGCTCTGTGTGTGCAAAGGACTTGCTCAAGGACCCCCGGGAGGTTATGTGAGAAAAAAACCAAGACCATTGCTCTCCAAACCTCAGGCTCCCCACTCTGCCGCCCGTCCTGCTGCCTGACTCTGAAGAATCATGTAGAAAATGACCTTGTTTCCTAAAGATTCAGATTCCACTGTTCGGGTCAACTTTGGGGAACTTTGTCAACCCAAGGAGGGCGGGGGGGATTTAATATTAATGAGCCATTTTATCCATGCATCCTTAACTCCTTCGGGAATTTGGAATCAGCTGTGCTGGTAGCGTTTATAAGCATCATTATTATCACAATCTAAGTGACGTTTTCTCCAACGTCTGGGCAGAACACAGTAGCTGAAATTTTAGTGGCAGGTGGGTGGGTGCCTCATTCGTCTGAGACAGTTCAAATGTGTTACTTTGCAACGACTGCTCGAGGTGTGTGTGGTCGGGGACTGGTGGGCCAGGCGCTGGGCCACACTCCTCCGTCCCTCCTCCCGGTGGGTTCAGAGGTCTGCCCCACAGAGGGCGTGTTCACAGGTGGACAACTGAGGGTCGGTGGGGTCTCAGCAGCAGAGCCTTGAATTCCCCAGTGTGTGCTCTCCCCCTCTGCCGACTGCATCCCTCCGGAGAGCTGCTCGGCCCCCACCTTTCTGGGGAAATGGGTGGTGATTCTCTGCCTCCTCTCCTTGCACTCCCCACAGCTTTCGACGAGGGGCATCGTCAGTGCTCGTGGGGTCTGATTTAAAAGTCTGTTCTGGGCTTCGTGTTTCACAGTTGGGAGTCACCAGAAAAACAGATCAGCCTTTGTTTCGCACAAACACTCTTTGTATTTTAGCTTTTGGCGTTCCTGAGGTGCCGGGAAACGTGGAAGGTGCGTGGTGACCCCCCAGACTGCGTGGGCTGGCCGGGGCAGGCTTCTCCCCACCCCCACCCCCCCGGGCAGGCGTGGCGGGAGCCCCAAAACCCGGGACCGCGCACACTTCTTAATCTGTGGGTGGTCTTTCTGTGCGTGACGTTGGCATAGTGCTCACGTTGCCGTCTGCAGGGTGCAGGGCACCAAAAGGCAGAAACAGCATCCATAGCTTGGATTCCAAGCTAGAAGGGCAAGACTGGGTGTTTACCTGAAGTGGTGGACTCTGACTCTCCTAAAATTAATCTGGGGTCGGCTCTCATGTCGACTCGAAGCCCCTTAGGTGAGACCACGTTGATTTCAGGTTGCTGAAGTCCCTCTGTACCTGGTCGTGCCCAGCCTCCTCTCCCCCTGTCGACTCCGGCTGAGAGGCCCCTGAATGTTCAATATGGTGCTTGCTTTGTGTCTTGTAGGAGCGTTCAGGGTTTTTGCCCTAGCTCGAGGTGCTCTTACCTGTACTCTGATCTACCATGGCGTTTATACTCTCCCCTCCTCGTTTTAGCTCCTAGAGTCTGACTTCCGGTACCTCCTCCCGCTGCCTCCCGTTCCCCTTCAACGGGCGTCCTTTTTAAGCGTTTCGGGTACTTCCCCAAATCCGGGATGTGGTTGACTCACCCCACGTCTGTGAAAACCCCAAGGTGTGGTGGCATCAGCAGCAGCATCCCGGCGGACGCCTCTCTTCCTGGGAGCATCATGGGCGGACTAAACACGCGAATGCTCCGTTCAGAATTCCTGCCTCCTGTGTGTGTTTTCACTACTGTTTCCACTGCCAGGAAGTGAAGGGTGGGGTGTCGGCCGTGACAGGCCCGTGGACCTGCAGCGGTGGGGCCGAGGTAGAGGGCAGCGCAGGCATTCCGACTTTCCAGGAGAGAGGAGTAGTGTCGTGCCCGAGGCCACTCGGCCAGGCCGCAGCCGGACCCACGGCCCCTGCGTGCTGTGCCCATCGGCTCGGTCAGGACATTTCCACACCGGATCTGCGGGGAGCAGAGGGACGAGGGAAACGTTTGAATGGATGTTTTAACACTAGCAGTAACGAGAAGACAATGAGGAGGTCTGTGTGTCGCCTCCTGTTCCCGAGGCTACTCTGACAGGCCTGATTTTCCTCGTCCCTTCTTCAACTGTTGATTTATGCATTCTTTCTAAGGAGAAGAAATCCATTTGCCGTGAGGAGGTCTTTCTCAAAGTAACTTCTTCCGAACTTTTTATGAATGTCTTGGCCGGGAGTTTCATTGTGGTTAAGCTCTTGGCGGGCCTCGGAAATATCGCTCCACGTTTCCAAGTTATTTATGTAATAGTTTTGAACTCGGGAAGTAAGTACAACTTTGGGAACTTCTAGACGAGAAAGATGGACATGGACACGGATCTTGGATCTACTGTAGGGTGCTGCGGTCTTCCTCACGGACCCCAGCGGGCCGCTCCTGTGGTTTCCGCCCGGGAGACTTCCCTGTTGTTTCTGGCTGCGTGGAGGATGTTTCCAGCATCGGGCCGTTGGAGTTTGGCCCCTTCATCCCTTTGTCAGTGTCTCATCTCGGTCAAATGGAGTTATGTTCCTTAAATACGCCAGAGCTTTCACGATCGAAGGAGCGAGCGGGCTCACGGCCAGTCAGGAGACAAGACCACATTCCCTGGAACAGCTTGTTGGCTGGTCCTTGTCTAGGCACACAGCGGGTCCCGAGCGGCTTTGGCACGCGTGGACACTGCATGCGGTGGTCAGCAAGCTGTGCACCAAGTCAGTGACTTCTCAGGTGTGGACAGGTCCCATGTCTGTGTGGAGAGGCAGGGTCCAGCTTCTGAACTGTGCAGCCTGGTGTTCCTCCAAGGCTGCCTTCCCGGACTCATCACTGGGGCGCTACGTGATTTTTTTTTTTAAATCCACCTTTCACCAGGCAGGTTGACAGGTGGATGCACAGTGGGAAAGTTCAAGGTGGTCCCTCAGTGAGGTCAGGGATGTGGAGGGACAGGCCCTTGCTGCCTGTGCCCAGACCTCTCTTCTCCCTGACCTCAGTCAACTCCTGCTTGAAGACTTGGAGACTCGCGGTCCTGTGAGCGGCATGACCGCCATCCTCCCTCCCTGGAAGAAAAGCACACAGGCTCTCCTGTCTTCCACGCCCCTGGGTGTGCGTTTCTCTCCAGTGAACGCTGGGCTCCAGTTCCAGTCCAGTCCGTCCCCTCCGGGCAGAGCACAGGGCACGCACCGCACTCGGGACAGACACGTCTGGCGGGCTCTCTAGGGGGATAGGGGGTTATGCCAGGTGAGCCCTTGGTGGGAGCGTCTTACTTTTCTCTGCCGAGGGGGCAAAACATCAAGAGAGCAACAGAAAGCAAGGTGAGTTGGCTTGCTGGCCAGGCGTGTGAGGAAGAGCAGCATTAGGCAGGAGAATGCCTGGCTGGTTCTCTCCGAGCCAATGTTGGAAGGACTCAGTGCAGAGGCCGGGGCAGAATTTGCTCTGTCTCCCGAGGGATTTCAAGTGTTCTGATTGGCTGGCTTGGCATGGGGAAGTGTTTTCTCCCGTGGGGCCTGTTCTGGGCTGCGTCACAGAAGGGTGGGCCTGGTTTGCAAAGAGGTTCCTGACGGGCTGAGGCTCCGTGAGGCCCTGGTCATTCTGTGGACACATTTGTCTGCCCCTGCTCTGCCTTAGTCCCTCTGGGCTGCGTTTTCTTGGGTCTGGACTCTGGGAGCTGAGGTGTTCGCGAAGGTTCTTCCAGACAGGGACAGACAGCTCTACCCCTGGGAGGCATGCATGGGTCCCAGTGGAGAAGGACATCGCAAATGCCTATTGTGTTACTCTCTGTATTTAGTTACTACTTATGATGCTTTGTTTTAAATCCTCACCCGAGGATATGTTTTATTGATTTTAGAGAGAGAGGAAGAAACGTCGATGGGTTGCCTCCCATACACGCCGTGACCGGGGATTGAACCCACAACCTTCTGCTGTGCGGGATGATGCTCCAACCAGCCGAGCCACCCGGCCAGGGCCCTTGTATAATATCTTAATAGGAGTCTTACATAAATGTTGGTAGGGTGGCCAACTGTCTTGGGACAGTTGGGACTGTCCCAAGGTTTCCGTTGGACTGAGACATCCTAGGCAAACTGGGACGCTTGGTCACCCAACCTTCCAGCCTGGACCCGACAGTCCACTCGTGGGCTGCGGTTACCACACGAGGTCAGTAACCCTGTGGCCGGGGTGCTGTGGCTGCTGTGCTGGGCAGGATGTTCCAAGGTCAAGTCAGGGACGAGTGTGTGGCGGTCGGGGGTGACCCACTTGGACTCTGTGTCAGCGTTGCTGTCCAGTGAATTTCCAGGCCTGGTTTGATGACCAGACTTTTCGTGTGTCCTTCCACAAGGCTGTTTCTAGAATGTTCCCCTTTGCTTCCTTTCCCCTCGGCCCATTCCCTGACACCTCTGATACTTCAGTCATTAAAACATGACACATATTCTTTCTAAATAACGATGAGGGAGTACCCAGGAGAGTGACTGATGCTACTGGGATACCTTGATACAGTTTGGGGTTAACTTTAACAAGAGAAAGAATTGGGGAAAGGATATCTAAGACTCCACACTTATGTAACAACGCCAACTTTTTCTTTGGTTGTGATTTCCACTCTTGTTTTTTGTTTGTTTTTTCAAGAACTTCACTAAGAGGTGGAAGACATTACCTTTCCGTCTGTCTTCTATAGAGCAATTTTGTTTTCTTGGCGAGACCTTTTCCTTCTTTGAGTTTTCAGATCCGGTAAGTCTGCAGGATTCTGCCTTGGGAGAGGCTTGTGTTTGGGTGATGAGTCTCACCACACAGACCCATGCACACACCCATCCCCCTGCTGCCGCCACACCCGGGTAAGACTGTGCTGGGAGGCCACTGTGGGTAAAGACCCATCTACCGATGCAAACACCAATCAGTAAAGACTCGACTTGAAACCACGGTTGGTTTAACTCGTTAAAATGCCTTGTGCTAAATCATTTAATAGAATATCGTTGTGATTACAAAGGGGCAAAAAATTGAGGTTTGATTTGGGCAGAGAACCCTCTAGAAATGTCCCTTGCCATAACTCTCAAACATGAGAGCTTGTACCCTGGTTTGCAAAAGATGGCCTTGAACGTAAGACCCAATCACTTTGGGTGGTCAGTCAACTGTAAAACAATCATCAGCACAAATACAGAAGGGGATGGGGACATCATTGGGTATAAGGTGCCCCACCCTCAGACATGCCACCATAGGCTTAGATGAGCTTATCGGGTCATTTCTGAGGTGGAAAGCCCGCGTTAACTATTTCTCTGGGAGTAGATACGGCACCTGTGCGGATCTCAGTTTGCTCAAAGATGACCTGGGACCGTCGTCTTTGCTTTGCCTTCTCAGGGACAGAGCTGCCAGAGAGCGGGCACCCAGATGGAGTGGTTTCTGACGGGCAGGTCCGTTTCTGTTTTTCTTCAAGAGACGGATAACGGCTGAAACCTGAATTATACATGTTGTGTTTGAAAAGGCGTGGAATGTGGTGGAAGGGGCTGAGTTGCTGGATTGACTGTCTAGAGAAGATGCCAGTTGCTCAGACCAAGAGCGCTGGTCACCTAGGATGCGACTGGATCAGCAGATTTTACAGGCGGAACCCCAGGAATAAAGCCAGCAGGGTGGATCTGACCTGCCTTCCGACACCCGGGCTGGGGGAGGAAGGGAGTAAAGGGGGCGGAAGCTGGTCGGAGACCGGGGGAAGAGGAACTGCAGCGTAGCTGCACAGCAAAGCAGAAAGCAGCCCGATGCACCCTAGAAAGTGGCCCGATGCACCCCAAAGCTCAGCGTTGGCAACATCTAGGATCTCAGTGACCTGACACGTGGGTTTTATAGCGATGGGAGTTTCCAGAAATGGAGCTGAGTGTGGAGAAGGTGTTAATTTGTTTTCCAGGCCCTTTCTTTTAAAGGCTGTCAGGGAGTCTTTCCACTTAAAAAGAATGAAACAAAAAATGATATTCTGAAGGGGCACCCCCTTCATGTCCTGGAAAATAACTCACTTTCCTGCTGGTGCCAGATAAGTGGGCCATCGCTGTATGTTTTATCCACCTACTAGATGCTTCCTTGGTCAGATCAAAACATATGTGAGATTTAAAGGAACAGCTTGGGACTGGTGTTATTTCTTACCCATGGATTTTCTTAGAAAATTTTGTTTGAATCATGGGCAATAATATATACGAGGGCCATTGCTTTTGCATTTCTTAATGAGTTTGGATTAGAACCATATTAGACTCTGTAAAAACAATGTTCAGCTCTGTTTTAACCAGGCGATTGTATTCCACAAAACCATTAGTTGTATTCCATTGACAGTGCATGGCATGGGCTGAATTGTCCTTGTTGGTGCTGGATTATTCTCCTGCTCCTTAGCTGGGGCTGGATTTCCAACAGCACATCACACATGCCTGCTTGTCTTTGTGTTAAAGGGGTTTGTTTCTTTAGAAACCTCCAGCCGAGGGTACGGTCTCTCTCTGATGATGAGTCTGGTCAGACTGCCGTGGGCACAGGTCATGGAAATGGCCGTAGGTGACATTTGGTTCATGAGAAGCTGTCACAACAGGCCCTTGGAAAGAGCACAATGCAGCACTGTATCAGGGAAGCCCTCTTCGAAGGGATTCCTGAGCTGGCTGGCGTTCATTTGAACCCGTCACATCCTTGCCGTTCTCTGCGTTTCATTAAATGTGCCAGGATGGACTCACAGGCGGGAGATGAGAAGTGCGATGCCAGATGCCTCATTAACCTCTCCCGAACAACAGTGAGCCCAATCTTTCCTTCTGTCCAGTGACTCGCAGGATACAATGTGTAACACGCCAGCTTTAGTCTTCAGAGAGCTCTCGGCCCAGCGGGGAGACAAAGGGACCAAACTCATCCTAGGTGTCGCCATGGCAGAGGTGTCGGTAGAGAGGATGTCATTCTCCGTGGAATGGGGGAGGCCAGTGTGGCATCTTTAACTTAGGAGAGACTGAGTCACAGCTTCTAGGTCTGAAGTTCAGCCCTCTGACCCCCTGAGCGGGGGGGGCTGCACATGATATGAGTGGAGTGGAACAGCGTCTTGTCCCGCCGGAGACAGCTGGAGAGTCTGGAGATTTGGAAAACAGCTCACTCGGCCGTGTGCTCCATTGTAGTTCGTGCCCAGCAGTCTGATGCTCGCTCAGCTTTGTCTGATGGACAGAGTGCTCTCACTGTGTGGACAAAGGGTGTTCCTTAAATTTACAGGGTGTTGGGGGAGTGGCTTCATTTTAAAGTATCCTCTCGCTTGCCAACAGCCCTCCTACTTCATAAAACAGAGGGCATGATCCTCATTTTCACAAGAGTAAAAGCGTATTTTGATGTCTACTTTGAAAGCTTTTGATAATTGGTTTTGCTGAGTGCCCAGTACAAGGAAAGTGACTCGAACAACCACAGCAGGGCCCGGGGACCCCTTGGTGCCGGGGGGAGACCTGGAACGGGGCACGAAGGGCAGACCTTGAGCGCAGACACTTACCTGAAGGCCGGTCTTCAGACTGGAGGGGGTGTGGCGAGCCTCTCAGTATAGAGGGAATAGTCTCCGAAACAGAAGTTTTTTTTATAGTGATGCTTTTTTTACAGCGTGAAATAGTGTATAAAATACAGTCTGGGAATGCATAATGACATTAAGTCCAGTCAGTAATTTTTATGGCCATGATTTATGATGTATCTGTGTGGCTTTGTTAAAGGTGAAAAAGTCCTTGGCGTATATATTGCAGTTTTCAAAAAAAACTTAACAATATAAATTTTCAGTATAGAAAGAGATAGACAGCCTTCTAAAAGACTAGTATAATATGGATCCCAAAACATCAAAGATAACAGAGTAAAGGAAAACTATAACAGCATGAACCAAATGCTGAGATTCTGACTAAAATATTCATAAATGAAACTCAGCAGATTTTTTCTTTGTAGGTGACCAAGGGTGGCTTTCCCTGGGGAGGAAGAAATGGTTTAAACTTCAGTCATGATGAGGTTAAAATCCAATCTTTAACAGTTTGTAGAATTGTCTCAACAGTTGTCAGGAAGGCATGTGTTAAAATTTAGCAGAAAATACTAATAATGTTTTTTAGCACACCAGGACTAGAAGGAAAAAATCTCCTAATGAATATTATCAACCAGCATCATACTTCTTATTAAAACATCCTATTGAAATGAGGAAGGGAAAAGAGAATCGTATAATAAATTTAAGTTTTAAACTGGCATACCTGGCCAATGCAATAAGAAAAGATAAAGCAATAGGTGATATAAAGGAAGAGACAAAACTGTAGTGATTTGAAGAAACTCTGATGAATCTAAAAATTGAAAACAGTGAAAATAATATGTCATAATAATTCTTATATAGTTTAAGCTTTCCAGTATATGCTATAATGTTATATATAATAATAAAATAATGAAAAACAATAAAGCAATTAAAATAGGATATAATAATGGTTATGTTTTAGTTATTATGTTGTGTGTAACATTATTATTACATATAATAATAGTAAAATAAGATAATAATTTGTAAAGGGGCCCCCTTTCTTCACGTGTTCCGTTCATGCACATGGCACAGCTCCCTCTGGCCACCCTGGGAAAGCCAAGCACTCCCGCGGAGAGAGAGGGAGGGAGGGAGGGAGACCGCACCTGGCAGGGACCCGCAGCCGTCTTTGTGCTCCTGCTCCCGTGCTTCTGGTTTCTGGGTTTTGTTTATTCCGAGTCCTGTCTTCTAGTGCGTCATTGGCCAGAACAGGGTCCCTGGGCCACCTGAGAACTCGAGGAAGGCTGGGAAAGTGGTAGCAAGATTGCCATGTTGAATTACAAGTCACTGCCCGTCACTCTGTGAGCAAAAGAGAGAGAGAGGGTGTGGATATTAGACCCAAAACCTTTATTTTTTACACCTGTGGAAAGGTTCAGGTTGAGATAGCCCAAGCAGTCGGACCAAGATCACCAGCTCTGGGGTGACAGCGTGTCAGTGGCGTCCACTTCGCACATAAGCCCACGCTCCTGACTATTATGCAGGGCCCTTTACGAGGGACATTGTGGTCACTGAATGCCATGTACAGTGACAATTCCCTGATGAAGCTGCCAGCCTCAGGGCCAGACAGGACACTTCAGGGGCTTCCTCATTTCCTACAATGTGAAGTAAAGTAGGAAGTTTCCTCACTTACCGTGCCTGATGGGAGAAATTGTTTCCATTTGTGGAAGGGGAGGCTGTGTCCTAGGTGTTCGGGGGTGGGTGGGGAAGAATAAAAGGGCTGGGGCTTTCTCATAATTTGTCTCTGTCTGCACACCGAGCCCAAAGCCAGCAGAAGGGACAGCCTGGACTGGGTGTCCGAGGACACTGCCCAGATCGTGGCTGAGGTGTCCCTTGGAAATTGAGTTATCGGAGGAAGTGCTGGGTGGCCCTCCTGCCGCAGGGCCCCCAAGGACCCGGCCATGGAGAGCCGATGGTTACACACATTCCGGAGGCCCCCTGCCTCCCCATGGTCCCTTCCACCGGGTCCCGTTCTGCTTTTCTCTCCTGTCCATCTTTCCCTCGCTCCCTCCTCCCTTGGCACGGGGGCTGCAACGTGGCTCCTTGTCTGGCCCCTGTGAGGCAGCAGGGCTTGTGGACTTGCTGCCCTGGCAGGGGGTCCGCTTCCCACTCCTTGGGTTTCCTGCCAGGTCCGTGGCCAGGTCTGTGCATACGAGTCAGAGAAGGGCCCCGCGGTGCCTGTCACCGCTCGGGAGCAGGGCTAGGACCCTTGCTGGAGGACAAGACCCAAGGTCAGCGTTTACGTTTCCCTGGGGTGGGCACAGGGGGACGTGAGAAGATTCCCCGTTGCTTCTCAGAACAGGGTCTCGTGTCACAAAATTCAGACCTTGGCTGGAACTTATCCGAGTGGATTTTGTTTGTTTTTTTTTTGTCTTCTATTCTGATCCAGTTCATTTTAGTTAAGGCAGACCCACGTCTCCCAAACACCTGTGGTTCTCGACGAGAAGGAGACCAAAAGAATAGTTTTGCTGGGCCGTGTGAGGATGGGGGAGCGGCCCCTACTCCGGGGCGGCATGTGGGCGCAGCACCACGTCTGGCAGACCCAGACTTCCTGGCACCGGCGTGGCAGCCCTCCCCAAGTGTCTGCTCGGTGTCTTCTGGTGTCCTCAGGCACGGGGACAGACCCTGTGCGGCATTCCTGTCTGTCATGGCCCCCAAAGCAAAGCATTTCTTCTGCTTCCCTTCCCTGACTCCCCTCCATGCCCAGGAGACCACAGGAGCCACCTTCCTTGCCTTCATCTGAAGGGGGCCATGCTGGGGGGGTGTGCTGGCCCTTCCCTCACTCCCTGGCACGGGGACGTGGGGACAGCTGGGCTCTGCTCTCCTGGAGCTGCGGTCTCAGTGGGCGGAAATGGCGTGTTGGCTCGTTATCAACATTGTCGTCCTTACGTTGGTCACTCACTGGGCTTCTTGTTGGGGGTACAAAAAGGAATAAATCTCAGGCTGTGCTTGAGTTTGTGTGGCTGGGGAATGGCGGACAGGCTGGGGTGGTTCACGAGAAGTAAAAGGAGAGAAATGATCTGTGTGTCCTGTGGAACTTCCAGAAAGAAGGGGCCTTGGGGACGGACCTCAGGGTGGGGAGTGTCGTGTGTTGGGGTTTCTGGGGGGCAGAGTCTGAGGGGAGGCTGGCATGCAGCATGTTCACTTGGGAGCTCCTTTGGGACGATATCCCCGGGAGGGAGGGATGGGCGCAGGATGGACAGAGGGCGAGTGTGAGCTGTAAACGCAGACCTGAGCACAGCCCGCACCCACTGCACTAGGAGCTTGGGAGCAGGTGGCCCGGGTGGGACTGAGACGGTCACGTCCCGGGATGGGGGTGCCCTGGGCATGGCCGAGGGCTAGGGGCTTGGGTGAGAACACTCCTGCAGTGGGGACCTCCACGCTTCACTGATGGGGACCCTGGGCAGCCCTCTGCCACCACAGGGAGGCTGGCGTAAGACAGTGTGTGCACGGCCAGCATTGTGACTCATGGGGACACATCGGAGGCCTTGGCGAGAGGCAGAAGGTAGAAGGTCGTGTCTGCCAAGGTGAAGACGTGAGACTTTGTGTGTATTAGGGATCCACAAACTCGGTTGGGTAGTGAGTAGGTGTGGCAGATGTGGAATGATGTTTTACGGTGACACGTCTGACTGAGACTCAGGGCGAGCTGTGGCCAAAGGGGAAGGCAGGAAGGTGGCTGTGGACAATCATTCGTGAGAGTGAAGACTGGGTCGTGGCGAGAATGGGCTCGTATCCAAGCCCTCTGTCTCCAGATGGACTGTGTAACTTTTCTTCCTGGTGCTTTTTTTTTTTACCATCTGCAAAAATGGTAAGTCTGAAAGTCCTTCCCCATCTCTAACAGTGAGTATGTCTGTGTTAAAGTTCTTTCTCTATTCAGGTTCCTTGAGTGCATCCTTGGGAAAGATGGTAAAGGCCAGTTTAGTGCAAAACCAGACTTGTGGACGCTTGGCTTTGGATGTTTGTCTGACGATTAGCTCTTCCCCGCTCCAGGCTTTCCAGACCCCCCTATTCACACACAGATTTTGAAGCCAATGGATTATGGATTCAAGCTGAACCAGAGTCATGTATCAGCTATTACATGCTGGAGGGTTTTGTTTTTTAATCAATGACAACATATCCGGTAACTCGACCCAGCCCTGCTCGAGACAGAATTAGCTTTCCTTACGGATGGAGCACACGCCTTTCCCTAAGCTTGTGCCTCGATACTGGTGAAGACGGGGGTGGCGCTGGCCGTGAAGAAGGCGGCCAGTGTGCGCCCAGACGCATCGAGGACTTGGTGTCACGACTCGAATGCAGCAGCCCACTCACGAAAATGAGGCAGGAAGCGGAGGAGGAAAACGCACCCCCTTCTCCTTCAAACTCCATCACAGAGAACTTTTCCCATACTGGAGAAATTCCGGTTCTTTGATTCATGGACTGCGGGTACGACTTCTTCTCCAAATCCACTTGTTGTTGAAAGTCTGACCTCTATGCTGTGCTTATGAACTGAATTATCAAGTCATGCATTCACTTCGTGACTGTTTTCGTGAAGTGCCGTGTCAGTCAGGCACCATGCTACGTGCTGGAGGTGCGTGAGCAGGCAGACACATGGCAGGTCCCGGAGTTTGCCAAGCTCACAGCCCAGGCGATGAGACGGACGTTAGTCTAATGATCACGTGGCTTGCTCTTCCGTGACAAAGTCCGGCCAGGTCCCTCTGAGGAAGGGACAACTGGAAGGTGAAAACTCAGCAGACCGAGTGAACTAGGGAGGTTGGCGGGTAGACTTGAGTCTCACTGATGAATGCAGCTTCAAGGTCATTACGATTTTGGCATCTTATATTCTTACAGGCAAAAGAAAAAGCTAATCCACTGCCTTAACCAAGTGTTGGAGGTCATCCAGCAGGCTGGACGCAGAGCCAGCTCTCTGCTGGCCTTGAAGCTGAGTCTTGGGTGACAGGGAGAGGGACAGGCCTGGGCTCGGAGCTGGCTGGCTGCCGCAGGGCAGCGGTCTCGGGGGCTCCTGGTCCAGGTGGATCAAACACGGGAGGGGCCCCACCAAACATAAACCCAGAGGTGTTTGTGATGGTGTTCTTGGATGTCGGTCGTTTTCCAACGTGTTTGGGTCCCTTCCAAGGAAGTGAGCAGCTGTCCCAGGAAATTTGCCGGGCCATGGCGTGGAGGCTGCGAGCGGCAGGAAAGTACATGTGGAAACCTCGTGCCATGATGCAGGGTCTTGAACACACACAGAGGCAAGACAGTAGAGGTGCCAGGCTCTCGCTGGGACTGTTTTCTGTCCTGACTCCCTCTACCTCCTCTTCCGCCCTCGCCCAGCCTCCGGGGGTGAGCCATTCCCCTGTGGTGTCTGGCGGAGGAGGCAAAGTCGACCCACTTCCGCCCATAACATCTGGGTCAAGTACCAGCCTCGAAGAGACTGCTCCTTGTACAAGGAGTAAAGATCCAAAATAATAACACTTGAGCGCGGGCTGTGAACCAGGCATCGCAGGTTCGATTCCCAGTCAGGGCACATGCCTAGGTTGCAGGCCATGGCCCCCAGCAACCGCACATTGATGTTTCTATCTCTCTCTCTTTCTCCCTCCCTTCACTCTCTAAAAATAAATAAATAAAATCTTTAAAAAATATATATATATACAAAATAATAACACAAGAAGTGTGAGAAGATTCCGTGTCGTGACACCACAGTTTATCCTAAAGTGGTCAAGAAGGACTATTTAGAAGGTAATTTATCACAGGAAACACATACATTATTTAATAAAATAACTTTTGTCTTGGCTCCTGATGAAATTAAAGAAGACGTTGAACGTATGAACAACAAAATGAGATGAAAAGGGGGCTTAAAAGTTCATTAAATGCGTGATTAAATTAAATGCAGTGTTGATAAACATGGTTATATTCTACATCTATACATATGTTTGTATGTGCGCACGCGTACACACACACACACACACACACACACACACACTTATTTTTCCAAGAAAATTTTTGGTTTGGCTTTCACCTTCATGTCCACATTTCCCGCAGTTACTTCCGCCCTGGCTCTGTAACAGAACTTCTGTGACTGTGGACGTTTTCTGCATTTGCCCTGATACCGTGGCCGCTGGCCGCCTGTGTGTGTAGGTGTGTAAGAAGCACTTTCATGTCGTTGGTGTGCATTGAGGTCACCGTATGGGGGCAGATAAAGATCTGACTTGGACGATGCACTCTTTGGAAGGTGCCATATTCCTCTGGTAGCTCTACATGCCACCGGCTTGAGTGCATACGAGCATTCCGCCTCCGTCCCCGAAAATTAGGGAGACTTTTTGCTCCCATGCTCATGCACCCAGACTCAGCTCCGGCAACACGTTCCCAGCCAACACGGTGACCTCTGAGGCTGCGGGTGCTGGTTCCTCCTTGCTCTTTGAGCACTTCGGGCCTGCTTGCGAGCCCGAGGTTTCCTTTGTCTTCCAGACAGATTAATCTTCGGGAGGGCTGAGTAAGTTGGGCTCCGTGGACGTCACTGAAAGGGGAGGTGAGTTGTAACCTTGCTAAACCCTGACAAACTCGGGGAAACTGAACGGACCCACGCAAGGCCATCGCTGCCTCCCCCGGCAGACCGTCCTACCGTGTTTCTGTCAAGGCGTGCAGAGTTTGTTGTGAGCCCTTCCAGACTTAGTGCCATCAGGCTCAGGTGGACAGAACGCCCGTGTGTTCTGTCTTCACCTGGGGTGACATGTACTTGGCACACGGAGTGCGCCAACTGCCGGCCGGTCCCAGGGGGATGGGTGTGAGGGAGAAGTGGCACGCTGGCTTCTCCCGTCACCCACGGTCCCAGCTGTCAGATGGCCTTTCTTGTGGGAGTTCCTTTCAAGGTTCTGCCCCTAGAATGTGGTCTGGGTCATAATATTCTTGAGGAGTTGTTGGCACAAAACCCGTGTTTTTCTGTGTGAAATGGCTAACCATGGATGGAAGTAAATCACTAAGAAAAGTCAAAGGAGGATTTAAAAAAAAAACTTGTTATGGTTTGACTCAAAAGTCTGTGCTTCTCATTTTCTTGGAGAGTGCACTGCGGGTGTCAGCTACGTCCGAGGTACGTGGAGGGTGAACGCTTCTTAAGGCTGTTTTGTGGCTCTTGATGTCGGGCAGGAGAGGACACGAGCTCGGATTCTGTAGGAGTTGCCTCTTCGTGACTGCCATGGAACGTGGCTGTGGGGAAGGCGGACTCCTCCCCTTTTGGGTAACGGCCTACCCGCAGGAACTCTCCCTGGGCACCTCCCACAAGATGTGCTTCCTTTTTTTTTTTTTTTGCTTTAATTAGAGAAATCGAAAGAAAAAAAATAGGTGGAGGCTGTTCTAACAGCTTCACGTGGTCACGTGTGGGTCACCATATTCATCACTATTTTTCATGTCTGTCGTTTAAGGCGTTTCTTGGGTTGGGGTCTGAGAGGCGGAGCTGCAGTGAGGGTTCGTGGGCAGGCAATTTACTCGGGACGTATTTTTAGGGGAACCTGACTGGGGCGTGGGAGAGACGGGGTGGGGGAGGGGTGGGATTTTGGGGGAGGAGTCCCAGCCCCAGCCTCACCCCTTGGAAGCACCAGAGGGTCTGTTACTCTGCTGTTTGTCCTGCCTCGGTTTTGAAATCTATTAGCATAAAAGTACCTCCCATCCTCTTTCCTTAGCATCTGCAGAATCCAAAGCAATGTCCCACATTTCACTCTTGGGATTGATTTATAGTGACTTGTTGTCTCTCTACCTTTTTCAGTACCCTTGCCAAAGGGTTTATCAACTTTGTTATTCTTTGTTATGCACTCAGTTTTAGATTCGCTGATCCCCTTTCTCCTATGTTTGTTTTCTGTTTCATAATTGTTGTTGTTTATTTGGTGTTCATTCCTCTTGACTTGGAGAAGCCTTGGCTGCCATCCTTTGAAAACTCTTCATAGTATTTGTGGGAGATTGAAAAAAAAAAAAAAGAACAAGAGGTCCAACCAAATTCTGATCCTGGAGTTTGTGAGTGAGGGTGATTGGCGGGTGTGGATGAGGGGTCACACCTGGGCTCAGCTCCCAGGTATGGGGACGGGGCGGGCAGCACAACCCCCAGGGGCAAGGTGCTTCCTCAGAAGACCTCCCAGGCCCTCCTGCCCTCAGGCTTGGGGCAGCCGGGCTGGCTCCTGGTCTGCACTCTCCACCCCCCTCCATATGGCCCTCCACATGGAGCTGTCAGACCGCGAGGCTTCTGAGTGCTGCTTTGGCGGTTGCCATGGGGACAGGACTTGGCAAACGTGTTTGCATCGGGAAACAGTGAGAAAGAAGGTGAGACTGGAAAAGATGGATGGGGTGTGGCGTAAGCCCTGAGCAAATGGGGCCAGAGGCTGAGGCAGACCAGGTCCTGGGCCAGCCTGGAGGTGTCCCTGGGGATCGGTGAAGGGCTTCAAGATGGTGGCACATAACCAAGACCCTGTTGGCCGGGGAAGGATGGACGGACCCCGAGAGTTCTCTGACCCTCAGGGTAATGGCTGGGACGGAGGCACTTCCCAGGAGAGGGGAGAAGGGACTGAAGGGGGGGAGGGGGGATAGAACACGTTTGTCACAGTGTCCGGCCCACAGCTTCAGAAATGTCGATGTCCGATGTACCCTGGTTGAACCGAGTTCTTGAACCTGTGTGACAGCCTGAGCGACATTGTTACATCGTTTTTCCAGTTCATTAACATTTTTTGTGTGTTGTTAAAGGTAGTATTAACCTGAAAGGAAGTATTTAGGTAGTATTAACCGGAAAGGAAGTATTTATTGTTAACGAAATCTGGGGCGCTGTGCTCCCCTTAGGTAGCCCTTGTGGACGTTCATTTGACGTCTGGGAAGTAAGATCCCAGGAGAACGTATTTTCCTTTCGGTGGCTTTTAATGTGGAGCGGCTAATATGGCGTCTCCAATAAGCGACCTTCTACGTGAAATCTGTGTGTAATTTCTGACGTTTCTGCAACGCTGGCAGGACCGTACGACTCATTATAAGTCACGGATTTAGGGACTTGTCGGGAAAATATTTCATGATTTGATTTATGCACGGGGATCAAAGAAAGGCAAGAAGTCCTCGAGTCTGTGTGGGCTTGTGAACGCACATATTCGTACGATAGTCTTGGCGCTTGCCGGTCCTGTGGATATATAATGAGTAAATGGTGTCTTTTCTGCAGTTTTTCCATCCAAAACATTCTGTCACTAGAACTTCACTTAGGAAAACGAGGTTTCCCGAGAGATGGGTAAGCCCGACAGTTTCAACCAAGCACTAGGGAAGCATGTTCCTCCTCTGGATGTGTGTTCGTAGGTTTCCCTTTAGTGTTTTTTTCTGTTTTTAAAAAAGAAAAACAAACCAAAACACCAGAACTTTGATGGGGCGTTTCGTTGTGTGAAGTGTGCATGTTTGGTGCATGAAGCTGGGAAAGGCAGATGAGGGAAACGAAGGTGGTGGGACCACACTGCGGTTCTGTCGCAGCTGGAAAGCAGCGAGGAGTCCGGCGTTGGAACCCCTCACAGGCTGTGACACAGGGGACGCTGGCGGGACCGGGGGGTGCTGCCCGAGCTCCGGGCAGAGCCGCTGTGTTTCCTGGACAGTCCTGGCCTCCCGAGCGAGGGGCCTCCTCCCCTCGGGCCCCTGGTGCCTGCTGCTCGCTGACGGAGGGCTGACGCCACCTCTCCAGGCCCCTCAGCCTCTGTCTGTCGCCTGCTGCTTATCACCTCAGCGGGGGGGGGGGGGGGGGGGGGGGCCGTGTCCACCTCCCAGGGCTCTGAGCCTTGATGGTCACCAGACCTCGGTATAATTTTGGGTGGGAAAACTAACAAATGCGCTCGGGGCTGGGACTGTCGGTCAAGAACGCCGATTCCTCACAAAATAATCTTGATCAAGTCAAATCCTTTGGAAAAACAGGCGTGTGGCCCTGCGTGCCAACGGTCAGAAAGGGAAAAGTGAGAGACTTCGTTGGCCCACCGAAGGAACGCTGTGGTCATCTGTCCCAGCAGCGGGGCGGTCCCAGCCAGGGGCGGACGCCGCCGGGGAGTGGGCAGGGCTCACTCGGCGGTGGCGTGTGGCTGGGGGGCTCATCCCCGAGGTGCATTGGGAGGACACTCGGGCTTTGTCTGGGATCTGGCAGAAAGGGGTTCTGCCCAGCCCGTCTCCCCCACACCTTGGAGGGCATTTTGGTTGACTCGGGTTGGGGGGAATAGGTATACAGAGGTTTGAAAACGTGTTACCTTATCCAGTTGTGATAGCATGGAATTTAAATAATGACTTAAGACAGCTTATGGAGATGTTTGACAGGGGACAGTTGGGGACAGTGAAATGACTGACGTACATGTTGCCCCTTCAGGGTTGTCATCAGGCCGCACGCGGAGCTGATACCTGCCATCCTATTACACTGTCACTAGGTTTCAGAACTGGGGCTGGCTGAAGTGGGAGGGGCTTCCCGTGGGAGGGGCTTCCCATGGGAGGGGCTTCCCATGGGAGCAGGGCGGGACCTATACTCACCACTGGAGAGTATAGGCCCCGCCCCGCTCCCCACGGCCCTTTCTCCCTCTTGACATTGGATGACAGGGATTGGAATTATTTCATATTTTTATTGTAACATTAAACTATGTCCCCCGATTCCAAGTCTGATGAGTTGGCTGCTTCCTTGGCACAAGGGGCTGCTTCCTAGTTTGGAAAAGCAGAAATATGCATTCATGGGAATCTGTCAGATTAGGGAGCTCTGTCCAGCCCGTTTATCTGGGGTCTGGGTGGAGCGTAGAAGCTGCAGAACTTGGCGGAGCAGCTCACAGATGGGGCGGCGGGATCCGGGTTCAGACAGCTCTCAGCAGGCTGCGGGGCTGGGCCAGCACCGACGAGATGAAATTGAGTGGTGATGCACGTTAATCTCGCAGAAGGGAAAACGGAGGGAGCCAACTCTACTGTCGTTTTGGAAAAGGCATGTATTGTGAAGAGCAATAATGATAGCTCACACTTACTGAAACCTTCACTTATTCCATGGATGGAGATGCTGTGTGAGTCGATCTAGGTTTGTGTGTGGTTTTACTTTGGGGTAAAGGCTGCCCCCTCCATTTTATCGTGGAGGGTCAGACAGTTTAAGAAATATACCTGGAGGCACACAGCCTTTAAGTACTATGTGGTGTGGCTTCCATAGTGAGATACAGTACATGGTGTGAGTGCGGGAGGAAGAAGGGAGGGAAGGAAAGAAGAAGGAAGGAGGGAGGGAAGGAAGGAAGGAAAGGAGGAAGGAGGGAGGGAAGGAAAGGGAGGGAGGGAGGGAGGGGAGGAAGGAAGGAAGGAAAGAAAGAAGAAAAGAAAGAAAGCGAGAGGACAGAAGGAAAGAAGGACACTTAGATTTCATGAAAAGAAACCTGGATCCTAGGGGATGTGTGGCCTATTATTCTCAGACACAGAACTGCATTCTTGCCACTCCATTTTAAGATGAAAAGTGCAAACTCACATGTGTGCAGAGAGAGAGGATATTCATGGGATTGCTGAGCAGGTGAAGGCAGCGGGCAGTCTGAGGAAGCTGGAGAAGGTTCTCCTGGCAAAGAGCGCAGACTCGCCGTCCCCTGCTCTAGAAGGTGGAACTTGGGGACAGGCTGTGTGTGCTGCAGGGAAGAATCCACGAGCGTGATGTTCAGAAATGACTTGGCGACACGTTATTCAGGTCCCAGGGAGGTTTTTTTTTTCCTATTGTTTGTGTTCCTATGAAGCTGTTGCATCAAAGGGAGGGGAGGAGAACTGGGTAGGAGGCCAGCATGTTATTTGCTAGTCATCGGAGAAAGAAGGAAGCACGAGGGCAGCGGAGGAGGCTCCAGAGCAAAGTGCACCGTCTTCAAGGCCAAGGACAGGAGGGAAACGGGAGGGCTCCTCTGAGGTGTCATTTCCTCTCGGATTTTTAGGGGGGAAATATCTCAGTGATCCATCCAGAAATACCAAATGTCTGCATTTATAACACGCCTATTTTAGTTACTTAGAATAAAGATATATATATATTTTGGGGGGGTTAAGTAAAGGCGGAGAAGTTATGGAAAGAAACCTGACTCGCACTGTAAACAGAAGAGATGGGAGAGTAAAAATAAATTAAAACAACACTGCAAAGGACTCTCCACTCCCCTTTAAAATATATACGATGATGTTTTTCAGCTTTTCACATTCAACCTATCAGCGTATCGAGTGACAACATGAAAAATCAGTTGCAGCTGTGTGTATTTTAAGCGTGTACCTCCGTGATGTGGGCTTACCCACCTAAAAAGCCCCGATGAATGTATTAAACTGCTTACTGGATTCTTTGTGAATTCGAACTTTATGCTACGTTACAGGCAGGACGCGGGTGTATCTGGTGATGCTGGCTGCAGAAAATCGAACCGAACAGTGGTCTAATTAGAAGAGCAAATAGTCTGTGTTTAATTAGCTCTTATTCCCAATGACAGATTTGAGAGGTTGCCAGGTCCTTACCCTCGTCTTTTGCTCGACTGTTCCCGAAATATTGCCTCTCCCCGGGGCTGCTCGTGGGGCTATAAATAGGGGACTTGGCAAGAATCCACAAAACCCACTCACTGTCTACTGAGACTGGGGCGAAAATTATTGGAAAGGCCCCTCCTTGCCTCTAGTCATTATTCCATTTCACATTTGAAGGTCCTTTTTACAGATCCGCCTCTTAATTTAATTTTTTTTTTTTTTGGCTGGATGAGGTAAGTCGGCCTAAGGAAGCCCGTGCAGTATCGAGTTCAGTCACCGGCTGTATGCCGGCGTGGCCTTCTTAAAAAGCTCCAGTTCCCCAGCGTGGAACTTACCTACTCACTTCGATGCTGCATGCCACAAGAAGGTGGTCCCTGTTTGTTTGCTTGCTTGTTTTCACGTGCAGTATTAAAGCATTTGCTTTAAGGGAAACGTTTCCAAGATGCTGAGAAACAGCCACAAACACAGAAGACGTTAAAATCACCCGGAGTCCTTCCCCCACTGACATTTTAATTAACCATTCACCACTCGCTTTTTCCTCTGTGCACGTACGTGTGAACCTGTATTAGAAACATAGGTCCTGGCTGGGTGGCTCCGTGGGTGAGAGCGTCCTCTCGATGTGTCAAGGTTACAGGTTCAATCCCTGGTCAGGGCACCGATGAGAATCAACCAATGAAGGCATCAGTAAGTGGAACAACAAATCGATGTTTCTCTCTCAAATCAATAAATTAAAAAAAATTTTAAACAGCCACATAGGCTTCTGTGGTGCTTTAATGATTGCCTTTTACCCACTCCCCCCCCAAAAAAAATTAAAGAAATTTCAAAAACCATCAAAGTTCAGATTCAACGAACATCCATTATAATATCACCTGCCTTCACCGACTTAACAGTTTTGTACTAATCGCTTCAGGTATTTTAAGGGGCTGAAGGAAAGGAAACGTTCTGTTGGCGTGCCTTGGTGTCTTTCCCTAACACCTTCCACTCCCCGTCCCGCATCCTCCCTCCTCAGGCAATGCGGTGTGACTCCCTCCAGCTGGGGGTTTGCGCGTTTGCGCTGGGTTCCTGCGTGTGTGGTCACCTTCCAACACCTCTCTTTGCAGGCAGAGGGACAGAAAGCACTCAGTGTGTTTTTACGTGACTGTGGCTCATTGCCTCAGTCTCTTCCTTGTAGTTTCTGCCTGTCCTGTATCTAATCTATCATTCTTCCAGTGTTTTATGGTTTGGGCATTTTTCATACCAAGTATCTGATATATCTGGAATTCATTTGAATGCATTTTGTGAAAATGTTATCTATTACTTTAAAAAAAAATCATCCATCACCCTGAGTGTGCCCCATGCTGCATCCTGACACTGGAGTCTGCGCTTTTAAAGCCAGTACCTCGGGCCACTGTCACCGGGCCAACCCCACACTCGTTTAATGGAGGCAATTTCCCTCATTTCCGTTCTCCTGCAGTTTCTCTTTTTGGCTCTTGGAGGCATTCACTCCACCAGATGAACTTTACAATCGCACTGTTAGGTTCCAGAAAAACTCCCTCTGGGGTTTTGATTGGAGCTGCTATAAATCTATAGATGAATTTGGAGAGAATGAACATTTTACAGGATTGGGTCTACCCAGTTAGGATGAAGGCCCCTTCCACCGCCACCCCCACTCCCCGAGTTATTGATGCCTTAGGTCCCTTCGTAAAGCTGTTTGACTTTGAATAATGGACATCGCTTTGTGACGTGTCTTCACCTGTACCTGTGTCTGCCTACACATATGTTTACCTTGGAACTTCCCTTCTGTCTTTTTCCCCGGGAAATGCTGACGGGTGTCAGCGGTGGCCAGTCCAGGAAACACATTAAACCAAACCCTGCTCACAAAGGACCTTTCCCTATTTTCTTGGACCCCTGGCATTATATTGACGTTGTAGCCTCGGACTGGAGGCTCTCGGGAGGTCCCACAGACCCTTGAGCAAAAGGGTTTGCTGGGAGTTGGCCCCAGGCTGGTGGCCGGTGCAAGAGAATTTCAGGGCTGAGAACTTGTTAGGTACAAGCTGGGACCTCACTGTGTCAGTTATAAAAAAATAACAATAATAAATACAATAATAATAATAATAATAGTAATAATAATAATAGACATTACTGATATGTAGGCAGTTTATTTAACTTTTGGGATGCTAAAATTCCATTTAAAATTGAGCTTGGAAGCCGTCTGGACAAAACCTTTGTAAGGTGGGAAGGCCTCATACGCCCCAATTTTCCCTGTAAACCGACCTCTTGCACTGACCTTGTGAATGCGGTCTTTCCAAAAAAGCAAAGCGTTTTGTAGGTGACTTTGGTCTCTGTGAGCCGCTTAGAGCGAGACTCTGGGAAGGCCAGGGGAGGTCTGGGGTGTTTCTGCACAGAAGTCTGTACCGTGTCCTGGGTTTTCTGTGTCCTAGACTTCGAGAAACACCCGGGCGGATGAAGACAAAGACGGCAACTGGGACGCCTGGGGCGACTGGAGCGACTGCTCGAGGACCTGTGGCGGGGGCGCGTCCTACTCCCTACGGCGATGCCTGACCGGGCGGTAAGCGGCTGTGGCACCTGCTGCTCTGGGGGGTGGGACGGCGGGGGGGACCTCGGGGTGGGCTGGGGCGAGGGCAGACAACCGCCTGGCAAGGACCCGAGTTGGCTGTGCCGTCGGCTGCCTGAGTATTAGCCGCAGAGCAGTGGCCCCTTGGCACGGGGGTGGCCACACTCATCACCCCAGACTCCCTGCCCGTAGGAGCCAGGGCCTGGAGGGAGGGACGGCCCGGCCTGTTCGGTCCCTGGTCCAACGTCGCCCCGACTTGGGTCACTTGAGGAGAGGTCTCCTGTGTGGAGATTGGACTGGGGGTGGCCACACTTGAGCATCTCTGTGGCCTCTGAATCGTGGGGGAGCAGGTCTGAATAATTGGCCATTAATGGTGAGACTCGGGTGGGGAAAGTGTGTCATTTATTCGTTGGTTGTTTAAAAAGTAGTATGCCCTTGTGTTTGTTTGAAGGAGTTAGAGGAATATGTTCAGGAATATGTGAATGACCGTGCGTATCCTTCGGTCCTACAACCAAAATGCTTACGTGTCCGTCAGTTCTCTTATTGATTTTCATAATCATGTGAGTTTTGCCCGAGGGATCTTTCTCTCTCTAGGGAAACTGCTGTCCTTTTGCTGAGTGGTGGGTCTCAGTGTGGGTGTGAACTCACGCCTTCTCTTCCCGACAGGGACCAGCTGCTAGGCTTGTCCCACCTCCTCTGCACCTGTTTGCACCGGACATCCGGACAAAAGGCGGGAAAACCAGGAGGAGAGTTAGCTCTGCCTCGGCTGCAGTGAGCAGGGTCCGCTGCTCTCTGGTTTTTAAAGTTGGCTCCTTCCAGTGCGACCACTCTGAGAGACTTTTCCCAGACACCACCTCCCCTCACCCCGAATCCTGCACAATCTGCTACCTGCATGCCCCTTAGATGCGCCCTTCCCGGCCCCTCCCTGGGGTATATGGCTCTTTGCTCAGTTCTCGGACAGCCAGGCAGACTCCCAGCTTCTCCCTCCTTGCGTCTGCTTACCCCTCGAGGCTGTCTTGATATGTTCCCCAGACAAGCCTTGTGGGCTCTCCTGCTTGGGGCCCATGTCCGTCTAGTTCTCCTGGATCGTGAAACAATCTCTGAGTCCTGGGGCCCACAGCACCTCCACGTCCACGGCCCCTGCGGCTCACGGATCAGCCCTCCCCTTCCTTGGGGGCGAGCAAGACGGCAGCCCCTGCAGGAGACATGCCCTCATCTTCCTCCTGGTTTGGGGCTAGGAGCTGGAGGCCCCCTCCCTTCCCTTCCCGTTCTCGGTGGGGTGCCGTCAGAGGTGGGGTCCCAGCATTGCTGTCTCAGAGAAGTCTTCCAAAGTCCTTCTGCTGTCTGAGACCTCCACTCCAGACCCTCTTTGTACCCAGATGTGGGTGAGGAGTTCGACAGCCCTGAATTCAACTGACACAGAGGCGGCCCTGCTGATTGGTCCAGCCCAGGGGCAAACAATAGAGAAGGGTGTGACAAAATTACAAGTAATGAAAAATGGTGTCCAGGACTTGGCAGCCCTGATTCAGAGGTCTTCTGGGCCGAGGGTCTGAGTGCAGATTGAAGCTGGTCATGAAGGGACAGTAATGGGACAGGGGCGTGCACTGCCAGGCGCTGGAAGGAAGCTTTTGTGCCTGAGCTGGAGAGATGGGGGGGAAGGCAGAGGGGGCCGGGGCTGGAGGAGGAGGCAGGGTCCCGGGTCTGGTCCTTGGACTCCCGCGTTCCATAGACAGGCGAAATGCCCAGAAGGCGTGTTTGGAAATGACAAAATGTTGTCCAATTTTTATCCGTTTGGGAAAGTACAAAAAGAAAAGCACAAACAGAACCCAACGGTGTTTCGAGTCTGCGTTCCTGAAGTAGCTCTCACGGAACTTTCTCATGCTTTCAAGGACTTGTGTTGCATCCTTTAGTGTGTTTTACACACAAATCTTAGCGCGTGTTCTGAAACCGCCTTTCAGGTCTTAGAGCCCGCCCCCCGCCGTCTGCCCATTCCCATTTGTCATTTCATTCGGACAATGTCTGAGACTAGAAAACATCCTAAACCAATTTTCTTTTTTAAATAGTGAGACGATAAACAGGATGTTCTGAGGCAGTATTCACAGAGCAGGAAGTGCGGGATGATCGCAGACCTGTGGGCACGCCCTCCTTCTGTCTCTGGGGAGCAGCGGGGGCGGTCCCATCATTTTTCTGCATCTCACATTAAAGTAGGTGATTTCCAAATAAGGGCAGCAGGTGTGTTCATAACTCCCTCATTCCTGCTTCCCACCTTCGAGGCAACCCCCGCCCTCGGACACCCCATCTCCCGGGAAGAACGTTCAACAGAATTTAGGACGTCCTTCGAGGGAACTAAGAAAGAAGCCCTAGTTTTCCTTAGAAAGCTTATCGGGTCTTTAATCCCCGAACAGCCTGGAGACTTATTAAATCTTCATGAATATTGAGTTCTTGTGGTTGGTTTTTCTTGGCAGAGGAACACGGAGGTGTTTCCCTGTAAAACCAAACAGAAAGCTGTCCCAAGGCTTTCGGAAGCACTTTGGTGCCTTTCGAGGCTTTCTCTCTTTATCAGCGTGATCCTTTACATCTGTGGTTCGGGAAGGCGGATGAATGTAGCTATTTTGTTCACTTATTTCTCCGTGGACAAAGCTATTTCAGAATCTGATCACGTTTGAAAGCAGCCAGTTCTTTTGCTCGGCACGCTGTCTGCCCGCCAGCCTGTCTCTTTCTCCTGCAGAACTTTGTAAGCTGATGCAGCCTGGTCAGGCGCCAACCCCGGGGAATGCAGGTTTAAGTTAACTACTATTTTTACAAAATTAATACATTTTTTATTCTTTAAAAGACATGCTTCTCGGTTTTTAAGACACTAGTGTTTCAGCCAATCTATCATCGGACGAATGTAATAAATTATAGTGCTGTAAATGCCGGGGGAATTTTATGCATGTTTTTAATGCACCCCCATTTGGAATCAACATGTGTTTTTTATATATTCTTCAATTTACAGGTTCGAAAATCTTCCGTTTCAGGGTGTGACGGATGTTGTGCGGCCCAGAGAATACGTGATTGTGACGTGATGTTCTTGCATTTTCATATCCTCTCGATGACCGTCTGCTCTTGTGGGTCATAATTAGAGTGAAATTAAAAACTTGGAAATGGTATTTCCGCAGCTCCGTTGCTGTGAGCCAAAGGAGTTATTTCCAGAGTAAGCTGGCAGGCTCCTGCTCAGGGAATCAGGGCTCCAGTGTCCTTACTTTTCAAATAGTCTGCGTTTCATTTCATGCCCATTTCAAAAAGTGGCCATTCGTGTTCACGCTAAGCTGTGACCCAGGCGTGGAACCCGTCAGTGGGCTCTGTGAGTATTGGCGTGGACAAGGCGGAGTGGAGTGTTTGAAGCGCCAGCCAGTTGGCTGGGTTAAAAAGTCTCACTACTGACTTGTTAAGGGACTTGAGAGAATGCATCTTTTTAAAAAAAATTCTTATCTGAGCATATGTTCACTGATTTAAGAGAAAGAGAGGGAGAGAGAGAAAGAGAAACATCGATTGGTTGCCCCCAACATGCACCCCGACTAGGGATAGAACCCGCAGAGCCCTGACTGGGAATCAAATTCACCACCTTTCGGTGAATTGGACGATGCTCTGAGCACCTAAGCCACCTGGCCAGGGCTCCGTGAGTCTTTATATCTCCGTCCTGGCCCATAGTAGGTTCACTGTGAGAAGCAGTCGTAGAAGGAGTGAGTCCAGATCAGTACTTGATATTTGGAGGATGCACGAAATAAAAGGGTCTCTTTCAATATCACTCAGCCGCAGCTGCCGTGGTGTTTATACTGGTGACACACATACGATTCAGGGTTCGATTTTCAGGCTCCGCTTTCAAGATGCAAGTTACTGCCACACAATTTGGACATGGCAGATGGTGGTGGATGTAGCCCACGACCCCGAGGTCGCCACGGCAGAGCGGAAATGCCGCCATAAGCTGGCTGTGGCGGATACGTTCTTTTCCTTGAGTTTTAAATTTCTCCTTACAAAAGCAGTTTTGTTTTCCACGTAAATAGCTAAAATGAAGCAGTTACTGAGCCTGCACATGACAAATCATTTCTGAAGTTCTCAAACGCTTTTAAAGGAAAGGCCACTCTTTGGAAGTTCCAACAGTGTTTGTGTTCCCATGTTTAGGGCGATTCAAGCAGTCCCTCGCTCGGTGCCTCTGTAATGGGCCGGCCCCCTTGAAATGAGGATCAAAAGCTTTTTAGGGTTATAAGTCATCGTGATACAAAAAGCTTTTGGCTATCACTTCCCGAATCTATTAGCTGCTTTCCTCGGTTGGGGCTTGTCCAAAGTAAGCAGAGCACTGAAAACCGCCCTTTCACTGTTTCTGTAGTTTATTTTCTCCTTTCATCCACACGGAAAAAGCACAGTGAAGTGAGCCATGGGCCTTGTGCTGTTGCCCAGGGCAGGGTGGCCACGTGCCTTTGACCGAGAGAAAGGTTTCTCTGCCCTCACACAGTGATCCTGCTGGCCTCCCAGGGTGGCGCTTTTGGAATGTTTAAAACTGGACGTAGCCTCATGGAGAGTTGAATGCGTTTTAAAATCGCATACCTGTGACAAGTCACAGAGGGGAATGCACATTGTTGGAGAAGGCTAAGACTAGGCTGACCGATTGCAATCATCTAGGAAACTGTTCCTTTTTTTTTTAAGATTTAATTTATTCATTTTTAGAGAGAGGGGAGGGGAGGGAGAAAGAGAGAGACACACATCAAGGTGTGGTTGCCTATCATGCGCCCCCTACTGGGGACATGGGCCACAACCCAGGCATGTGCCCTGACTGGGAATCGAACCTGCGACCCTTCGCTTCACAGGCCGGCCTCAATCCCCTGAGCCACACCAGCCGGGGCTAGGGAGAGGTTCTGAACTGTGAGTGAGGAGAATGCGCTGAGAGGGAGCACACGATTGGGCACTTTGTCCGTGGCCCCCTTCAGAACTGGCCCTGTCATCGGGGTGGTGCTTTCAGAGGGAGCTGTCATGCTGTTCTCCCCACTCCTTTCTCTCATGCATCTTCTAAACAGAATATGGGAGGAGGCTGGGGACATGTTGTGGCAGGGACAGAAAGTAAGACGGGGACGGCGTGAGATGTAGAGGGGGAAGGGTGAGGCTGAGGAAGGCAAAAAGTGTCCCAGACAGCAAAACACAAAATAGCCACTGCGGGAGAGGAAAGTCAGTCATGGCGAGGGTTCCATCGGTGGGAGGTTTCCCGGGAGCACAAGAGAAGGTCAGGACAATGAGACGTATCCAAGGGAAGACCGGAGACCCAGGGCCGAGGGAGGGAACTCGAACGCAAAAACCACGGGCGTTTTTGGAACGAGAGCTGTCATCAAAATTGTCACCTTGAGAATCATCCGTGGGCCCACAAATGAAAACCTGGATTATCCCCGTCAAAAGGGCTCACTGCTTTCAGTCAAAACCGATGGAAAGAAACACAAGTGGATACACTACACTTTTTTTTTAAAGATTTTATTTATTTATTTTTAGAGAGGGAAGGGAGGGAGAAAGAGAGAGGGATAGAAACATCAATGTGTGGTTGCTGGGGGCCATGGCCTGCAACCTAGGCATGTGCCCTGACTGGGAATCGAACCTGCAATGCCTGGTTTGCAGCACGCACTCAATCCACTGAGCTACACCAGCCAGGGCGATACACTACACTTTTTACCTCAAATGCTAAAACACATACACAACAACAACAGTGTTCAGGCATGAAAAGGAAACACAGGTACAGAATAATGGCAAAGGCCGGCGGAGTCTGGCTACAGGTTTTGAGGAATGTGGAGGTTCAGTGACGTGCCAGCCACGCACCCTGCTTAAAGCAACCGCCGGAAAGCCTGCAGCCAACCAGGAGTCAGAGGCTCGCATGTGAAAAGGTCCTGTTATGAAAGGACAGGCAGTCGTACTGATGAGGGGAGTCCCCAGGAGTCCCCAGCCAACGTGGGTTAGTTTCTGCAATGAGCGTGGAAGAGAAATTGTCCTCTGCGGGGAGCCTTTTCCTTCTTTTTCATAGACACACACACACACACACACACACACACACACTATACATTAGTGCCAGTGGCCGGGTGGATCCCGAGGTGAGAACTGTGTGTAAATAACAGTAGGAAGGACATTAATGGGGAAGGAGAGAAGGAAGAGAGGGTAGCCGAGGAGCACAGAGGCATGACCCAGGGACACGGATAGCAGTGTGGGGGTCGCCTGAGGGAAGGGGGGTGCTGGGTGAAGTGGGGGCTGGGGGGGTAACGTTGGGACAACTGTCATAGTGTAAACGATAAAATATAATTTAAAAAAGGAATTCACTCTCTGTTTCAAGTGGCTCTGCTCTGAGGCTGTGCAGCCTTCTGACGCATGGAAGTGATTTCTTAGAATTTAAGCTTTGAATTTCTGAGAGGTAACATGCGCCCATAAAAGTTTTACCAGTGCCTTTTTTTTTTCCTCTCCTGCTTGCCACTTTAATGAAATCATTGTTTTCCTTTATTTTTTCCTGTAGGAATTGTGAAGGGCAGAATATTCGATACAGGACATGCAGCAATAACGTAAGTTCTGCAATAAAAATGTATCCGCTAATGTATTCATGTTGTGAAGTTACAATATTGTAATGTGTGCTGTGAAACTAATGGTCTCTTGGTACCCTTTGTGGAAATTTTGAATATTTGCTTAATTGACAGCAGGTTTGGTACGTTTCCTACCTTCCGTTTTATACTACCTTTTTAGGCCGTTTCACATTCATGATCTAATTTGGTTAGTATTTAATAATTTCCAGCCCTGGCTGGTGTGGCTCAGTGGATTGAGCACCGGACTGCAAAGCAAAGGGTCGCCAGTTTGATTCCCAGTCAGGGCACATGCCTGGGTTGCAGGCCAGGTCCCCAGTAGGGGGCGTGTGAGAGGCAACCACACATTGATGTTTCTCTCCCTCTCTTTCTCCCTCCTTTCCCTTCTCTCTAAAATTAAATAAATATTTTTTTAAAAGAAATCTCTAGTTAAAAAAATAATTTCTGAATTCATAGAAATGGTACATAGTGTCTGTAAATGCCTTCGGAGTTCAGAGTGTTTTATGTACAGCATCTCACCTGACCCTGGGAGGCACACGAGGTGTGGTTCTTCTTTCTCTTTTGTAAATGAGGGGACTGGGGCTGAGGGAGGTGAAATTAATTTCCAAAGGCCACGGAGGAAGAATACAGACTTGAACCGGCCTCTCCTGCTCCCACACGCCTGTCCTGCCCACCACGAAATGTGGCCAGCAGAAGGATGCTAGGTGACTGAAGAAAACCACGCCTGAGGAAGGGTTTATAAACTCTACCCATTTTTTAGTTTTAAATTCTTTATTTATTGATTTAAGACAGAAAGACAAAAGAGGGACAGGGGGGGAGAGAGAGAGAGAGAAACACTGATTTGCTGTTCTACCTCTTGATGAACTTACTGGTTGATTCTTACATGTGCCCTGACTGGAGATCGAACCTGCAGCCTGGGCGAACCAGGACGATGCTCTCACCCGCCGAGCTTCCCGGCCAGGGCTAGACTTGACTCTTTCTTGTTTAACTGAGGTGGCATCAGTTGATAACATTAGACAAGTTCCGGGTTTACGGCATTACAATTTGGCATCTGTGCGCATTACAGAGTGCTCACCACCCGAAGTCTCGTGTCCCTGTGGCACCAGGGTGAAGGTGTGGCCTTGCATAAATAAGGACAACAGGGGGTTTCGGGATAATTCACAGCAAACTCATACAATTAATCCCAGGAGAAAGTTTATTTATTACGTTTTATTTAGTCTGTACCGACTGCTCAAAAGGATTTGAACCAATTTCAAAAGGCATAAACACAATAAAATATAAAAGTCAAGTAGTGAAAAAGGGAGAAACAGTAGAAATTAAAATGTAAAATTCTGGCTGGTAATTTATTAATAGTTATTTGTGGGGAAAAATAAAATTAAATTTTTACCTTACACTATATATCAAAATAAATTTCAGGTGTAATAAAGAGTTAAATATAATTGCTTTTAGGGAATATAGTCAATAGTATTGTAATAACTATGCAGTGTCCGACAGGCACAAGACTTTGGGCGAGCTCTCCGTAAGGAATACAAATGTCTGATCGCTGTGCCACACACACCCGAAACCCACAGAATCCTGTATGTCACATGTAATTGAAAAATAAATGAAAATATATAACTGTTAACCTATAAGGGAACAAGAAAAATACATTTAGGTATTTATGTATTCTTAAGGTGGTGGGAATGCATTTCTGAGCTCATTAATTAGGAAAGAAATCTTAAGAGGAAATATTAATAGAGCTGACTGCATAAAAATTGAAAACTTCTTGACTTCACAAAGCACCACAAGCAAAAGTAAATGGGGAAAATATTTCCAATACAAGTGACAGAGAGCTGATGGCTTCACTGTGAAGTTTAATAGTTTTATCTGTTAAAAATAATAAGAAGACAAACATTCCAGTAGATAAATTAAAGACAGAAAAGAAGACATTTTTGAAGAATTAATACAATAAGCAAATACACATGACAACATATTGAACCTAAATAATTAGAAGAAAATACAAATTAAAACAATACAATTATATTTAATACTTAATGATTGGAAAAATTTTTAGAAAATTATGATATCCAAACTAAGAAAAGGTATTGAAAAAGGTATTAATTATAGCCTGACAATTAATAATGCCTTCCTGAAGGGCTATTTCACAATATTTTTTAAAAGCCTATGAAACACACCCTTTTTCTTAGAAATTTTGTTTGCAGAGATTTGTCCTTGGAAAATATCCAAAGACTTTTGTAAAGATTTAGGCACCAGAATCTTTGTTATTTATTCTTTTTCTGACTAGATACTACTTGTCAAAGTTTGTACAGTGAACATTTATGACTTTTGTAACAAGAAAAAATATAAAATAACATTGCCATTCTGTATCTGTTGTCTTCAATTGGGAAATTTCTCTACAATGAATTTGTTCCCATGAACTGGGAAGTTTGCACGCAGCATTGAAGAGTAACGTAACATTTTTGCCATCAGCCTCTTGCTTTGGATATATCGGGTGGGTGGGGTCACTGGTTAAGTTAAAATCTCCTTGAGTCATGGAGACTTGTACTATTATTATAGACAGAGGGAAAACGCTACACGGTGTCTTTCCACCCTCCTGCCAGTAGGAGGCAGCCACTCGGTTCCCAGGAAGAGAGAGCTGGGGGCCTCGGGGAACCAGGGAGGAAAGTCAGATGAATTAAACTACAGCAATAATGAAAACAAAGGAACACAAGGTCTCAGAAAGCCCAGCAGGTTCGGGTCAAAGTAGAGTCAAATCATGCGTCACGTGGAAATGGCTCCCAAAGGCGCGAGAGATAACTCATATCTCCCCCCCGAAGGCCTTGAATCACCCAGAAAAATGAAGAGCATTTCGTTCCCCTTGTTTCAGAAAGAAAGGGCTCCTACCCGGCGTGTGAAAATGCATACGCAAGATGGATAAAATAGACCCGAACATGGCATCTACACAGCGGATGCTTCCATTACCGTATTTTGCCATGTATAATGAACTCCCATGTTTTTGGTCCAAAGTTTCAGGAAAAAAAAACAAACCTTTCATTTTAATTTTTAAATTCAATTTTCTATTTATTTATATTTAGAAACCAAACCGATTATCCCATTCCAGGGTACTGTTTTGCATACAGATACCATTATTGCTTGCTAGAGCATAAGCAGTAAGCGGAAGCATACGTAAAAGAATTAAAAACATTTACATAGCTACGGAATTAGTCCTACTCCTGTAAAATTCACATCCTTAGTTTTCCCTCAAAAATTTGGGCAAACAAAGTGTGCATTATACACGGCAAAGTGCGGTAGTTGGGGAAACCCACCTGGGCTGGAGGGTGATGAGAATGCAGGAGGGGTCCCCTGCGGAGGTGACTATGGAAATTCCAGGCTGCAGTTTTGAATGTGCGGACGGAATGAGGTGACTCCCAGCAGTGGGGCCGGGGAGGGGGGCGGGGTCTGGTCTCACGGGACCCCAGTGGATAAGCTCAGCCCCGCTGCTGGCCCATCTGCCCGCGTGACAAGCGCGTGGCCTCTGTCTCTGTCTGCAGGACTGTCCCCCCGATGCGGAGGACTTCCGGGCTCAGCAGTGCTCTGCCTACAACGACGTCCAGTATCAGGGGCGTTACTACGAGTGGCTCCCGCGGTACAATGACCCCGCTGCCCCCTGCGCGCTCAAGTGCCACGCGCGGGGGCAGAACGTGGTCGTGGAGCTGGCTCCCAAGGTGCTGGATGGGACACGCTGCCACACGGACTCGCTGGACATGTGCATCAGTGGCATTTGCCAGGTGAGCCACGCCTGCTCCCCGCCCCCTGCACCCCGCCCCCTTTCACCGAGGCACCACGCCCACTGTCGATAAAGAGATTCTTCTCATTCTTTTCTTCTGTCTGTGTGCCTGTCGTACTGTTTTTCAGCGTTTCAATGTCAAAAACATCGTGGAGAGTGCCCCTCACTGTTCAAGTTGTGTTGCTTATTTAAAACAGTTTAATCGTTGTCCACTGTAGGATTGAAAGGATTGCAATATGAAGCCTCTTGGGATCCGTCCAGGCCAGTGGTTCTCTAGCGTGAAAGCTCAGGAGCATCACAGGAAGGACTTGTTAAAATATAGTGAGCTGGGCCCTCACCCAGCGCCAGAGTCTCTGACCCAGTGGGGTGTGGGGTGTGGGGTGGGGCCTGAGGACTGGCATTTTTAACAAGTGCCTTGAAGATGCTAGGCCCAGGGACCCCCCTCGGAGAACCAATGCTTTGGAAGGTGAACATTACCCGGTTCTCTGAGCCTGGTGACTCGTGGTTTCACTGAAATGAATTCATTGGCTTGGGTCTCCAGGAGCAGTGACTTCTTTGCCAAACAAGGTGCATGAATGCATTCTTAGCAGATTTTCCGAGAGCGGAGAAGATTTTCCAGAGCGGTGATGAGTGTGGATGAAGCAGAACCCCACACCGTGGTCATGGGTGTGAGGATTCGGGGTATTCAGATAGTTCGGGGATGGCTGGGAAAGGAGAGGATTCCATCTCCATTGTTTTAATTTCTGGGGGTGGGGGGGCAGAATTTAAAATAATGAATGGCTAGGATCCCTCCTGCCCTGTTATGCTCATATCAGAAACGGAAGCAACCACAGCAGGTGAGCAACCTCACCTCCCACTAAAATGTCAGGCTCAGAGATGAGCCATAATCTTGCCCCTTAAACCACTTTCCTCCCTTCATCCAGAAAATGAACTCCGGTTGCTCATCGTAGAGTTCTGGAGTCATTCTGTCACAGAACAGGGACTGGGGTGTGTGAGGGGGGAGGACGATATACTGTTACCAAAAGGACCCCCCCCAGTAGGTTCGCTTGTCTGCCGCCAGAAGAAAGACATCTCTCAATGCCAGAGATTTGTGAAAAGGAAAGGAAATGTTTATTTAAAGTTATACAGACTTAAACTAGTGACCTAATATGTATTCATTAAAATATTAAACTTCTTTAGGATACCCACAGATGCACACAGTGCTTCCTTCACCCCCTGCCCTAATCTGGGTACCATATCTCAGGAAAAGAAGTAGATTCAGGCTCCCGACACCATCAGCTGTGTCATCGGCCAGGATCAAGCCACGCGGTTCTCCTCTGCGAAGCTGCAGGGGGAGGTCGCCACTCTGCCAAAGCCGAGTGGCGGTTCTCTGCTAAAGCTGCATGGTTATTCTCCCTCACATGGCTGTGGGGGTCCCCACTGTGGCCAAAGCCACGTGGTCCTCTCCTTAATGGCTGCTGCATCTGGTTTAAATCCCCGCACCAATCTTCCTCTGTAGCCCCATTTCCGACTCCTCCCACAATCGGCTACACTTGCCAGCACTCCCATATCCTTCCAGCTTTACTGGCTGCCGTAGTGGGAGTGGTGTGCCCCCGTGGTGTGGAGCCAATCATCTCCAAGCACTCACTTGGGCGCTGTAACCAGGGGGAGTTGCCTCCCAGTTACATCTTGGGTGGAAGTCACTCCCTTCTCCCTGGCTCAAAGCATGGCCACAGCTATTTAACATACCTATGCAACCAGTTAAAGGTTATAGATATGCTAAATGATCATGCCAGAGGTCAGCTGCAAAGCCATGGCTGTGCAAAACAGCCCTGTATGTTCCTGCTCCATATGTCCCCTCCCCCAACTCACACCTGTGGGGGGAAGGGGTGAGGACATCTTATATGTCTTTCTAATATTTCCTGGACACCTTGAGTTCTGGACCCTCTTCTAAATCCCTATTTGGGGCCCCCCTCTTGGCTGCACTGTTTCAGTTCTGGATTCTTCTCTTTCAACGTACACGTCTGATCCCCTGCCAAGTCCTGTCAAGTCTAGTTTCAAAGTCTAGTTTGAACCTACCTCAGACTTCCTAGTCTGAGCCTTCACCAGCTGCTCTAGCCTAAACTCCATCAGCACCCTCCTGTCCTGATGCCTCAGCTTCCGCACCGTCCCCCCCTGAGCTCCACTCCCCGCACCGCAGCCAAACCGATTGCTGATTTTGGCTGAGAAATACACTCTTTATTTTTATTCATTTATTGTGAACTGCGGTTGCCATATAATATTAGTTTCAGGTGTACCACGTAGCGATTCGACACCTATATGCCTCACAAAGCCATCGCCGCAGTAAATCTAGTGACTGCCTGTCACCGCACACAGTTTCCGGGACAGTGCTGACCCTGTCATCTCCGCAGCTCCATCACGACTGTCTTGAAACTCTCATCAGTTTGTCCCTCCTCCTCCTGGGACCCCTCAAAGGCTCAGCAGTGCCCTGATGGCAAAACCAGGACCCTGGCTGCCTTTCCAGGCTGTTCTGGAACTCTCCTTTCCTCTTCCTTGCCTTTTCTTAAAATGGACTTGATTTTTTGAATTCACAGTCAAAATGACTGGATGCTACAGGGAGTCCCGGTACCTCCGCCGCCCCTGCCCTGCCCCCCCACATAGGCACAGCCGCCCCCACCGTCAGCTTTCCCGTGGCAGGGTCCGCGTGTTCAGCCGGTGAACCGCAATCCACCTCTCGTTATCACCTGAACTACCCATAAACACGTCAGAGTCTGTATTTGTCCCCAGAGGCAGCAATCCGTGTCTGGATGTGAAACATCCAAGTTAAAGCAACACCCTGCTGTTAACGACCCTGCTTTATCTGTTGAAGATTAAATCGCGCCCCTGTTTAATGCAGGCTGGCTTTTTCTGCGGTGACCAGCAGCCCAGAAAGCTCAGTGGTTTGAACTGGTGAATGATTAATTCCGGCTAATGCTGCTCCTCCAACGTAGGTCAGCAGGGGTCGCTGCCCTTTGAACGTCTGAGACCCACGAGTTTTACGGAATAACTACAGCCGTGAGAGTGGGGTCATGTGACTCATGCAGGGACCCCATTCTTACCGAAGTACAGATGGGCAGACTTGTATCTCATTGGCCAGTGATAACTATTGACCACGCCCACCTTCTCAGGGGGCAGGGCTGTCCTGCCAGGGGCTGGAAACCACAACTCCGTGTATCCCTCCTTGGGATAGCGTTTTTCTCTAACGTAGAAGCCGGTTTTCTGAGATCTCAAGCAGACCTTGACTCAAAAAAAAAAAAAAAACTGTTCACTTCTTGGAGGATTAAAGTGGACTTATTTAGGAATTTCATATATTGCTGAATTTGGAGGAATGTCTCCTCTTTAAACACTGTCTTTTAGCTGATTAGGACATGGTAGGCAGGGACTGTGAAGCGACCCTCAGTGGAAATGATGATTTGTATATGAGTGTGGATTCTGCAGGCGCGGCTCATATGCTTTAAATATTTGCCAAGGCTGTCTCCAATATTGTGGAGCTTGTCTCATTAACTACACTGTAGGATACAAATCTTGTCTTATTAATTTATACTTTGCAGTGCCTGGCCGTATAGAAATTCTTGTTTAATAGATGTGAATACATTTCACTGATAAAGTTGTCCATTCGTGGTTTTAAATCATTCTAATTAGAAATCTTGACTCCGGGAGGTGCCACAGGAGTTGAAAACACTTTAGGCAGGTTTTTTCTTAACTTTTTTTTTTTTACTTCGTGCAGTTTTTAAAAGTTACTCGTTATTGACAAGGAGGGGACCTGAGAGCCAGAATCCAGTAGTTTCTCAGGTTCAAGGCCGTCCTGGCTTCTACGCTCTGAATCGGAGGGCAGCCAGACCTCCTTTTCAGCCCTTATTTTTCTGTGATGTTTTCACATGCTTTTTTTGGCTGTAAGAGTTGGATGAACTGTAACTTCAAAAAAAGTACGAAACAAACATACGAGCTCAGGGAGGTGTTCGATTGCCCAAGATCTCGCAAGGCCCTAAAACACTCTTCAGAACAAGCCCTTCCTAACTCCCAGGCCCACACCCTTCCTGGGCAGCGGGAGAGAGGGTGGTGCTCGCTCTGGTGAAATGCGAAGCCCTCAGGGTCCCCGGTGTGTAAGGACAGAGCTTGGCCCCAGGAACCGTGTGTCTGTCATTGAATTGGGGAATGTTACTCCCACTGGAGAGAGTGCATGGACACAAGTTATTCACTTATTGAATCCCAGCCTTCCAAGTGTGTTTCCAAAATCAATCACTCCTAAGTTGTTCCACATGTACTTGCAGATATTAATGTAATGGCCCCTGTCACTGGGTTCCCTGTGGTCCATGGGCTGATTGAAAAGGTGGGGAAGGGGTGACCCAGTGTTAAGATCTGGGTTTTAAAACCATTAGTGGTCCTGGCCGGGTAGTTCAGTTGGTTAGAGTGTCATCCCAACACGCCAAGGTTGCGGTTTGATTCCCGGTCAAGGCACATACGAGAATCAACCAGTGAATGTGGAGATAAGTGGAACAAGTGTCTCTCTCTCTCATCAATAAATAAAAAATAAAAACCACTACTGACATGACCTATTGGCTATGTGATGTCAGAAAGTCACTTATCCTCTGCCCCGTTCAGAAGCCTTGTTTGTAAAGCAGATAAAAGGCATCACGTCCACTAAAGGTTGCTGGGAGGGTTCTGTGAAATACTGCCCGTGACATGCCTGGCCCAAGGCCGGCCATGTGGCAAGCATTCAATAAAAATCGGCTACCACTCTTAATATTTTATTCCTCTTTATAAAACCATGTAATCAGGATGAAAGTATTTTATTCCTCTTTATAAAACCAGGTAATCAGGATGAAAGTATCTTAAAAGTCATTGGATTCAACTGCTCCTCAAATAATTCGGTCTCTTCTCCAGTTTTTTTTCGCCTGGCCCAGGGTTGGGCACTTGTTTTCGGACACCTTTGACTTTTCGAGCTTTTCCACGGTGAGCTCCGCAAGGCCTACGTCTGTAGCTGTCGCCACGTGTAAGCACCCAGGGCAGACGTAAACTCTTTCCTCTTGACAGCGCTGTGCAAACCTTAAAGTGCCTCTCATCATAGGCTCCTGCTTAAACTTCCTTGGAACTTTTCCTCGGCTCTCTCTGCAGCTTGCGTTTGACGTCTCTCCTTCCCTTCAGCACCAGAACTGTGGGGGGGTGGGGGGGCGTAGTTTATAGGCAGGTGGTTTCGACTTCCTCCGGTTTTATACCCTCTTCAGCACCTGGACGGAGTGTCTGATTCTGCACCTCCCCAGGTGGAAGCACCCGCACGGGGCTCTGCAGCCCGCAGTTCCGTGCGAGCCCTTCCCGAGGCCCCAGTCGCTGTCCCGAGAGTTCCACATGCACTTTCTCATGGAGTCCTTACCAGACCCTGTGTGAAACACTTGTTGTTACCCCTATTTTCCTCTTGAGGAAAATGTGTCTGAAAGTTTGGATTGTTTCACATGCCACAGCTGGAAAGGGGCGGCAGGCAGGGGTCAGGTTTTGTCTGTGGAGCCGTTTGCCTCCGAAGTCCCTTACATGCCTTTCAGCATCAGATAAATAAATGCAAATGAAGACGACTGAGTTGATGATCATATTAGTTAATGTTATAGAAATGTCACATTTGTGAAATAAAAGAAATGTAGGACATAGCCCCTTTTCTCATTTAAGGAAGGGCACAGTCAACAAATACATATGCATGGACACAAATAACTCACAAAAACCATAATTCTCAGGAGCATGAAAGATGGCAGCATGAGCAGATTCTGTATCAGCCATTTGTCTCATTCACTCCTTTATTATGTTTAAATTTTTTTTTATAAAGCCCTGGCCGGGTAGCTCAGTTGTTGGAACATCGTCCTGTATACCAAAAGGTTGTGGGTTCGATCCCTGGTCAGGCTGCGTATGGGAGGCAACCGATAGCTGTTTCTTTTCATATCCATCTCTCTCTCCCCCTCTCTCTCTCAAATCGACAAAAAACATATCCTTGGGTGAGGATTAACAATGTTGTTTATAGGGACAAATACAGAGATGTAATGACACAAAGGTGGAAATCTGTAGGTACAGGTATGCGTGATGATAAAGAGGAGGAGGTCATAAGGCCTGAATCTAGCATGTAGGGAGACATGGGTATGGATGGTGAGAGGCAGGTGCGTGGAGGCTGAGGCACAAACAGACAAGCACTGAGAACTGTGGACCGAAGGCGTGTGCGGCGAGTTCAGGATAGTGCTCCTTTGGGAGGGTGTGAGAGAACAGACTAGATGAGAGCGGGGGAGAGCGGGGGAACATTCAGTATCTGCCAAGTCCCACTCATTTTATGCACACGGCAGTATCTGAAGAGAGCTGTAACTGGGAGAATAAGAGTGGGGGTGTGAGGGGACAGTGTCGGTCCTTCCCTTTAATTACCTGGGCCTGGCATAGAACCTAGTGATGCCCTAGACTAGCTTCCTATGATGCGTATTTTTAAAAGCTGTGTTCCCATAAACGAGAGCCGACTTGTACATTTAAGGATAGCCCTGTAAGTATGAGAGAAATCGCTTTCCGCCTGCCCTGTTCTCACCGGGTCCTGCCCCCTGCTCTGTCCCAGGCGGTGGGCTGCGACCGGCACCTGGGGAGTCAGGCCAAGGAAGACAACTGTGGCGTCTGCGCTGGCGACGGCTCCACCTGCAGGCTGGTGCGGGGACAGTCCAAGGCGCACGTGTCTCCTGAAAAAAGTAGGTTTCCCCTCCCATACCGCATGTAACAAAATGTGCTTGACACCCATACAATGGTACCATAAAACGAAACGCACTTTAGTCTGTGTGTTGCTACATAACACCGTTCTAACGCCGAGCCTTGCGGTTGGAAAAAACGTGTGACCGGTTTCCTGAAAGTCAAGTATCTTCTGAAAACGGAGTATCGCATTTTTGTTCCCACTGCCTCTTCTGACAGCACCTGTTCTCTGAACCTTTGCCAACACAGAGCGTGGCTACTTTTAAATATTTGCTGATTTTTTTTTTTGTTGGTAAACCAGGAAGTGATCCTTTCTTTTATTTGCCTCCCTTTGATGGCTCTTGAGGTGGAAAATCCGGCCCCTGTTGTTCATTTCTGCTTTTCAGTTTTTCCATTAGCGTCTGAAGGTGCGGACCCATGTTCCCGTCTGGGGGTTTCCCTCGCTGTGGTGTAACCTGCAGTATCTGCTGGATGCCACCCTCCTACCTGTCATACCTGTTCCAGAGAGTGCTGTCAGTTTGTCACGTCTTTAACTACTGTCTGTGTTTTTAGAATCAACAGCTTCCAAATTTTATATATCCAGAAAATTCCACCTTTTCATTTCCGTGATATCCACCTTTGTTAGTCCTCTAATTTGGGGGTCCGTACACCTTTCTGCGAAGGACCAGATGGTAAACGTGTGAGGGATTTGCCAGGCACGCGGTCTCTCTCATGTCCTGAGCACCAGCATGAAAGCCCCCACAGGCAATCTGTGAACAATCGGGCACAACTGTGTTCCAATAAAACTTTATTTACAAAATAGGCTACAGGCTGACTCTGACCCTCGGGGGTGGTCTGGTGACCTCTGCCTTAGAACGGCCAGCAGGTTGAAGAGCATTGTCCCTGAAGCCAGAGGAGGAAGTGCCGTATTTTGCAGTGTGTAAGGCACACCCCATTTGTGGCCCAAGCTTTCAGGGGGGGCAAAAACACCTTTGTTTCAATTTCTTAATTCAATTATCTATTTATTTATATTTAGGAACAAAACTGATGACCCTGTTCCTGGGTATAATTTTGCATATGGATATTGTTATTGCTTTCTTCAGTTATGCTTTTAACACGTAAACATAAGTAAAGGAATTAAAAACATTTATGTAGCTATGGAATTAGTAAGTAAACTGCTCATCTTTATTTTTCCCCACAAGAATTTGGGCAGAAATGGATGCCTTATGCACAGAAAAATACAGTAATTCTGAAAAGGAAGCCATGGGCGGCCACGTCAAACCCGGTCGTGAGCTGTGGCGAGATGAGGGCTCCCGCGTTCTCTTTGGCAGCTGGAAGTACGTTTCTGATGTGGGTGCTCGAGGGAGTTTTCGGTGAACTTCAGGCCGACCAACACCGAAGCCTGCTGGCACTGGGCTGCTGAGCCAATGAGGTGGGAATAGAGAGGGGAGGACTCCCCCGGGCTGCACACCCACGGCAGGTGAAGAGCTGGTTAAGTGTCGTCCTTAAGAAGTGTGGGAATCTCATTCAGCAAGATGACGTCTTGCCAGGGCCTGAAAACATTAGAAATGGAGATAACCCTAACGGAACCGGGGTAGAAGTGGAGTGAAATCGGGCCAAGAAAGGCGTGTTTTTGAAGACATGTGCAGAGGCCCCGAAATGGGAGAGGAGGGGGCGGAGTGTGGTGTGGGCAGGAAGGGGTCTCTGTCTGTCTGTGCCTCTTGGGAAGGTAGTTTTCTCTTCCTCTCTCTTCCTCTCTCTCTCTCTCACTGATTTTCAGTTTTTAAATTATAGATCCTTCCAAAAACTGGTGGAAAGTTATGCATTTTTCTCTTCGTGACAATGCATGTGTTCCCATGAGCTCCAGATTTGCCATGCGGATTTTTTGGAGGGAATCTCAGACCCCTGACACCAGTTGAGAACATTCCAGCTTAAAAGTCCCTCAGCACCCAAGATCTTTGATTCATTTCTGCAAAGGGAGTTCGAGTGGATTGTACAGACCGGTCCTTGAATGCAGCGAGCAGGCGAAGTGACCCAGTCCGAGCCGGGGGCACTGGGAGTGGGTTATCTGCTTCCTCGAATGTGTGTCCCTAGGGGAAGGCCAAGGTCAGCGGAGGTTCTGCCCACGTGGAACCTCGGACCCACTCGCCCTGGCTTTTCCCAGCAGCCCCTTCACGTCTGTTGCTGCTCTGGAGCTGGCCTGCGAGGCCGGTTTTGGCTGGGCTTCTCCACGGGCCATATGGAAGCAGTTTCCTAGAATCATACCTAGTGCGAGAGAAATGTGGGGAGGGTGGCCATGTCTCTCCCCGAGGGCGCAGCCCGGGGCCAGCGGCATCCACGGAGCCCCTACGTTGTCCTCACCGTGCTGGGCCGTCCTACCTAAACAACCTCCAGGGGCCGCACGCTGAGTGAGGACCCTCGGGGAGACGCTCTCAGCACAGCTCTGCCCCGGAGACAGCGCGCACGCGGTCACTCCTGGGCCATCCCCCTACCACGCAGTGAGGAGACCCAGGGTGTAGGAGGTCAGAGCCAGAGCCCTTGCTATGAGAAAAATCAGAAACCCATCCAGACGCAACACATAAATTTCCTGCGCAGGAGGAGGAGGAGGAGGAGGTCTGAGCTAGCCACTGGCACGGGCAGCTCTGGATGCTGGAGCAGGGGACGGGAGGCCACTCAGTGTCCGGAGAGAGGAAGCTCGGAAAAATGGCCACAGGGAAAGGAACACGTTGACTTGGGGAGTCCTGTCTCGGTACGTAGGGACTCAGTTGTATTTCCAGGTTTGCCCCTCATATGTGTGCCTTGTCCACCCATGGGCACGCGCGCACGAGGCAAATAAGTAAGTCCCCTCAGTTTGTTGGCTCTGGGGTCTCACACTTTTTTGCCTGGCGGCCACCAGGTGCCCATGGTGCCTGTCGATACAGGGGTGCTGCAGGCTGGCCCGGAACACCAGCACGGCACTCAGCCGTGGGCATTGTGGAGGAACTACCCCTTCTTACAAAGCATCCCCAGGTCCTCCTGACAAAAATAGAGTCCCAGGCTAGATGAACGGGGGCCTGCCTCTCCGGGTGACTTGAAGGATGTTTCCTTGTCATTCCCCATTCCCCATAATAAATGTAACTTATTTCCCGGCAAGGAGGACTGGGTCAGCTAGACCCTCCTGTCTTCTCAGGACATCTGTTGCTGCTTCAGCATCATCTTTCTGGAGCCAGATCCCGAGTGACGGCCCTGGCCCGGTAGCTCAGCTGGTTAGAGCATCATCCCCATACGCTAAGGTGGCAGGTTCAATCCCCAGTCAGGACACGTACGAGAATCGGCGAATGAATGCATCAGTAAGAGGAACAACAAATTGACATCCCTGTCTCTCCCCCGTCTTACTTTCTCTCTCTCAAATCAGTTTAAAAAATAGATCCTGCCCTGGCTGGCGTAGCTCAGTGGATTGAGCGCGTGCTGCAAACCAGGCATTGCAGGTTCGATTCCCAGTCAAGGCACATGCCTAGGTTGCAGGCCATGTCCCCCAGCAACCGCACATTGATGTTTCTCTCTCTCTCTCCCCCCTCCCCTCTCTAAAAATCAATAAATAAAATCTTTAAAAAAAAAGATTATCTCCTTATCTTTAAAAATAAATAAATAAATAAATAAAATTAAAAATAGATCCTGAGTAGTAAAGGATATTTAAACCAAAGACCCTTACTGGGACATTTCCTCCAGTTTAACTCCACAAGAGAGATCATGGCTAGGAAGAAGAAGACCCCCGACTGAACGTCGAGAGCCCGGGGCTCTCCCCTGCAGCCTAATGTCTCTCATGGTCACGTGCGTCCTCTGTGCCCTGTGCGCAGAGAAATGAGAGGAGAGTGACACGCAGACCCTGCCGAGAAGGGAGGTCAGGGATCCCGTTTACCGCAGAGTGGCCAGACCGACCATGAAGTCCCCGGCTCACAGCCTCTCCGGGAGCCTCCTTGCCCCGAGGATAAAACCCACACCCCTGTCCATGGCCTACACTGTCTGGCTCCTGTGTTACCTCCTGTGCTGCCGTTCTGCCCCTCGGGAACTAGGCTTCAGGCGTGTTACCTTCCAGAAGGTTCTACAATGCCAGGTGCCTTCCTCCTCCCACTCTGTGGGCCTTGGGCGTGACCAGCCTCTGCACCTGGAGCTGCTTCTCCCTCCTGTCTTCTCAGGACATCTGGAGGCTGCCCGTTCTCGCCCTTGACCTCCAGTGTCACCTCCTCGGTGAGGCTGTCTTAGACCACTCGACCTGAAGTCTGCCTTCTCTTTTCTGTTTGTCTCCTGCTTACCCCCTCCAACCCCCTTTTTTCTTTGCAAGAAGTTAACTATTTCATTTATTTATTAGCCTGATTGGTCGTTCCTGCTAGTCAGACCTTGCAAGAGGAGGGACTGTGTCAGTTTGGCAATTCCATGTTGCCAAATTTCCCAGACGCCTCTGACAGGGGCCTCTGGTTTACCTCTCAGCTATTCAGCCTCTGATGTCCCTGCTGGGGAAGAAAAAATGATTCCCCTCTACCCTTCTAGGTTCTTGGCAGAAACTGCCCACCCCTTCTCCCCAGAATATAAAGACAGGTTAACAGGAGAAAAATGAATTTAATCATGTAGGTGTGTAATGTACCAGAGCCCCACAAAGGTAAGCAATTGGAGGAAGTGGCCGATTCAGGAAGCTTTTAGGTAAAAAGCCAAGAACATCAGTGAAGAATTGACAAGGGCCTGGGCTGGGGGTGGTCATCAGATGGTGAAGAAGGAACTCAGTTTGTTTGTACAGCCTTCTGGGCCGTCAGCTCCGTGTCTGACAGTAGGGCAACTCCTGTCCTCCTGGAGCAGGAAGGGTCCCCTCCCCACGGAGATGCCCCTCCTTTCAGAGGGTCGGAGGGCCCTCCTTTCACGGGCTGTTTCTCAGGGTCCCGAAATTCAAAATGATCCCTGTGCCAAAGTGGCATCTTTTGGGATGACATACCTGAACCCGCCCATCCCACTGTGGACCCCGAGGGCAGACGATCATTTAATCTGCACCAGGCTCTCCATTGCTTGGAGGAGGCTCGAAGGGCGGACAGGACGGGGTGCACTGTGATGCTGCAGGACCCCTGGATGGGAAGCAGTCGTGCAAAGCTGGTCGTGCGAGGCTGCGTGTGACACAGCCCCGCTCTGCGTGCTGTGCAGAGGCTACTCCTGCAAGAGGGTACGGACGTGGGTGTGACAGGGCGCCCCGTTCCTGTGAGCCGGAGGCGCGTCCAAGCTGTAAATGAATACGCCCCCAGCAGGGGGTGGGGTGGACGTTTCTGCTCTGACAGGGCTGAGGCCGAGGAGGCAGGGACGCAGGTTCTGTGGGGGTAGATGTCCTCCTACTGCAGCTTGGGGCTGGGTGCGGGGCGTCCCCTCACCGCTGGTTCTGATCCTGCCGCCTCGTTCTTTCCTTGCCTCTAAAGAGCTGGGCAGTTTGTGGGGTTTGCCTTCCCCATCTTTGCTCGTTGGGATATTCTGAGTATCCACCCTCGATGTGCAAAAGGCAGCTCATACACAGCCCTCCAGGTGTGCAGTCCGTGCGAAAAACACTGGAGAGAAGGTTTGAAATAAAACTGATGTTACCCACAATAAATTTTACTTTAAAAAAAGTGGGAATGAGGTTGTCAAGGTGTAACTAAAACATCTCTCTCTCTCTTTCTCTCTCTCTCTTTTTTTTTTTTGTATTACCAGGGCTTGTAACTATTTAGGCTGGTGGAGTTCTCGTTGGACTTTGTAGCGAAAACAATGACCCAACAATATAAGCTCCAGTCCTTCTGGGCTGAAACACACTGAATGTTTGCTGATGAGTTACTATTGTGTGGACAATTTGTTTCCTGTGCGTCTTGCCACTTAGCAAAGCTGCGACCTGCGGCAGGAAGCGAGACACAGGAAAAGGATAATGACGGACCAGCTGGGCCGGAGCGTCTCTGTGTGGGAGGGAGGGAGTGCAAGACGACGTAATGGCCCTTCGCTCAGCCGGTGGTCGGGACATCAGACGAGGGAAACCCAGGTGGTAAACGTGTGTGACGAACCACACGTGTGTGGGTTAGTACGATTCAAACTTGGTCTGGCCATTCCAGGGTTAAGAGTGTCGTTTTCCGTTTTGACCCCAGCTCTACCGATTAGGAACTCTCTGATTCTAAGCAAGTCACTTAAAGTCACAAAACGTCCGTTTTCTCAAGGGTAGAAATGGGTCTATATGAGACTGCACGAGGTCTCTTCCATGTTACGTAAGGGCGTGAGTTTGAATGGTCTGGAGGTGCATAGATGTGAGTGTCCGGGTGTGTGCGTGTGTGCAGGCGTCTCCTTCTAACGCTACGCACCTCCAGCGACCACTCCCACCTCTCACCCTCCCTCACGGACAAGTAAGGAGAACCGTGGGCACTTCATGTCTCGACTGTATCATCATCATTTACTCCTTAAGCCACAGCGCCCCCCGCACCCCGCACAACTGAAGCTGCCTTTCTGAAGCCCATCAATGGCCTTTCTGCCACGGTACCGAAGACACACTGTTCAGCCCTGACTGGTGCCATGTTTGGTGCCACGGCCCCTCCATCCGCAGAATCCCCCTCTCCCTCACCAGGGCTCTCCCTCCCTGTCCCATTGAGCCAGAGCCGTGCCGTTCCCTGCAGTATTGGCGAAGAGATGCTGCCGGGTGTGACAATGGCACCGTCCTCCCACAGTCCTTGTGACCTGCAGTGTGCCCTCAGCGCGCCCTGTGTTGGGGCCGCTCAGAATGCCGTCACATCCCTGGCTGGTGTGGCTCAGTGGATTGAGCACTGGACTGTGAACCAAAGGATCACAGTTCGATTCCCAGTCAGGGCACATGCCTGAGTGGCAGGGCAAGTCCCCAGTAGGGGGCGCTCGAGAGGCAACCACATACTGATGTTTCCCTCCTTCTCTTTCTCCCTCCCTTCCCCCTCTCTAAAAATAATAAGTAAAATCTTAAAAAAATAAAAGGAACAGAGTCACAGACACATGTGTGGTGCCAGGACCACCCGTGACACAGGAGATGGACAATTTCCTGGGCTCCACCCTGAACTTCCAGGTCAGGACTTGGGGGCGGTCAGGGCAGGAAGAACCTGTGCCTTAACCGTTTCTTCAGGTCATCTGGGAGGTGCTGGCCTATCAAGGTGTCAGACTTCTTCCATAGATGCTCCATCTGTTCTGGAGGGTGATGGAGACCAGAGGGAATGGCAGGGTAGCGGGGGGAGACGTGGAAAACTGTGCGTGCCGATTGCTTGCCCCACAACTTAAGGATGAGGGTCCCTCAGAGGTGTTCGCTGCTCCCGGCCTCGCCCAGCTGTGCCACAGCGTGCATTTGTCTCCAAAGGGGGTGGCGTGAGCAGCTGAGGATGCAGAGGCCTCTTCCCAGCAAAACACGTTCAACCTTCTCTTGAACGTTACCAAACAATGTATCCAAATGAAATGATGTGAGTAGTAGCAATACGCCTCATACGTAGAAGGTGCTTCCCCAAGACTTTTGGACCGTACAAGGGAGCCGACACTTAGCACCAGGGAAGAATGCTTCGTGTACGCGGTTTTGACGGACGTGTGTGTTTTGTGGGCCTTCAGTGCAAAGGTTGACGCCATCTGTCCTGCGTCCTCTCCTAGGGGAAGAAAATGTGATCGCCGTTCCTTTGGGAAGTCGGAGTGTGAGAATCACAGTGAAGGGGCCCGCCCATCTCTGTAAGTAGCCTATAATCTTAGCTTCATTCTTGTTTCCTGAAAGTTCATTTAGTCAAACAAAGTCTTTGTGTTCATGGGTGTGTGGACAAACATCTCAAGGATCTGGACTCTGGAATAGTCTATACCAGTAGGGAACTTTTTTCTTCTCACCCCCCAGTAGGAAATATACCAGTTTGGGATTAATCCCTCGGGGGATAGGAAATTGTTATATGTGAAATAAACTTTTTAAAAAAGATTTTATTTATTTATTTTTAGAGAGGGGAAGGGAGGGAGAGAAACGTCAATGGGTGGTTGCCTCCCACACACCCCCTAGTGGGGACCTGGCCCGCAACTCAGGCATGTGCCCTGACTGGGAATCAAACCGGCAACCCTTTGGTTTGCAGCCTGTGCTCAATCCACTGAGCCACACCAGCCAAGGCAATCACCACACATTTTTTAACCTTTTTTTTTTTTCAATGGCTGAAAGCCCACACAGCTCTGGGCTGATAGCAAATCCTCACCCATATAAAAGCCAATCTGAGTTTTTGAGAACAGGCCAGAATCGTGCGGATCCCAGGGCCATGCAGCGCTTGCGCAATCACGCTGTAAAATAACCACGCTGGGTTGAACAGTTACGCAGGGCCGAACACTGTCCCCGGCAGCATTTAGCGTCATGCCTAACTGCTGTTCGGGAGGGCCACCTGCAGCCCACCACCAGGTGAGTGGGGAAGCACAACAGGGCATGTGTGGAGTGGTGCTGGGCTGTAACAAAGCATGAAGTGTGACCCGGGCCACAGCACAGAGTGTTTGGGAGAACATTATACGGCGTGAGGGAAGCCAGGTGGGAAGGGCTTATGGGAAGCCATTTATGGAACAGGTCCAGAGTCTGTGGGGACGGGAAGTAGATGGGGCTGCCCGGGGCCGGGTGGGGTGGTTTTGGAGTAGGGAACGAGGGAAGAGGCAGCTCATGGGTATGGATTTCTTTGGGGGATGATAAAAACCTTCTAAATGTGGATGGTGCTGATGGTTTCACAGCCCTGTGGATATACCAGGACCATTAAACCACATTTAAGATGGGTGGGGCGGATTTTATGGCATGTGAATTTTATGGCACATACAAAAAAAAAAGGCCGTGATGGGGCCTGATTGCTGAAAGGCGGTTCCCAAAAACTCAGCTCCAAAAATAGTTTTAAAAGCCCTAAAAACAGAGTAAGCAGACAGTGAACAGAATAAGTACAAGTGAAACAAAATAAGTAACCTTGACAGCCTTGAGGTCGAACACTCATTTACATGTCTATATTTTCTGGCACATTCCACGTACGTTGTCACTGAGAATTAGCAAGAACAGGGCTCGGAAAAGTTCCCATTTCAGCCAAGGGGACAGGCCTGTACCGTGAAACCCTTCTGCTTCTGAGCAGCCTCGCACGGGACACGAGAAATGTGCCTGAAAGTTACCCTCTGCTGCCGCAGCCTTGGTTTTGTTTATAAAGGGTTTAGCTGGCGTTTCCGGACTTCTAAACATAGACGTCCCTTTATTTTCTTGGTTTATACCACTGTTTTCTCGGTGTTTATTGTTAACAACGCTAGAGTCCTGACATTCATCTAATTTGGCCGTGAGAAGTCACTCTTTTTAAAGATCTGTATTAGCCACAACCCTCCAAAAGGCGGCATTAATATTAAGAGCGGAGAACACCTGGGAACTTTGGTGTCTGTCTCTTTGCTCTGGAATGAAATTTAATCACAGAAGGTCCGTCTTAATCCTGCCTGCAAGAGTTCAGGTCCTGAACGCCCAGTCCTGCCCCAAGTGTGGCCCCAGCTTTGGAGCAAACACACAGCTCCCAATTTCCCGGCAGTGCACCCCTCCGAAAGGGAGGTAATGATAGATTCCTGCAAAAGGGACGTCATTGTCGCAAAACTCCAGCCGTGAATGCGTTTGACTAGCAGGACGCTTGAGAAGCCAAGATGCCAGAAAATGGAAAACTTCTGTTGTCAATTGGAAGAATTTTTTTTTTTTTGGTTGTCTAAGTCTTGTAGAGATGTAGAAATCTAAACGGGGACACCGCTTTTCGACCTGAGGAAATGGATGCTGAATAAGTATGCGCAGTTCACCACACACAACCACACTCAAACCAAGACTCTCATGTATGTATAACTAAGCCGTGCCGAACGCTCATTCTACATTTTCCTAGCAATACTTTCGTGGCCTTCTCAGAATTTAAGGAGACGCCCTGGGGATAGATGTCCAGACCCCGCATCTTGAAAGAAGCCTGGACTGATATGTCTCAGGCAAGCCCTTCGGTGAGAAGAGGATAAAAGATCTTTCCTCTTCCTAGTCGTCATATCTTTCCAGAATCACTAGTAGGGATTCCAGTGTTTGAAGGCATCCATATAGACTTGAGTTGGGAAGGTTTGGGTATTGAAGAGTGTCTTGATTTCTGGTTCTGTTTTTTGCTGTTGGAGGCTATATACTGGCGTGTCTTGCCCAATTCTTCCTCTGCGTGGCCGCCCCCACCACGCTGAGCATAAGGAGGAGAAGGCAGTCCGAGTGGGCAGCGAGAGGGAGGCTCACACCCTCTGCCCTTCACGGAGGGAGGGTGTGTGCAGGTTTTCCACCCCCCAGCCCTCACCAAACCACAGGCGCTCAGCGGGGAAGCTCAGAGAGCTGGAGGGCCTGTGCAGGCAGCTCTCACTGCACAGGGCCATGGTAAACAGGAGTGCTACAAAGTAACGAACACTCAGAACCGTTATTGATGTTCGCAAACTTCTTTTCTATCACAGAAGTGGCACTCGGGGAGGACCCAGTTTGACACCAATAAAAGGGACACCTTGGGAAGAGCTAGTGCCTTCATTAATCCGCCTCCTCAGAACATCTTGCACCCATCAGCCTGCATCAGAGCACTCCACCTGTCTGTGCTCTCCCACTCCTGACCCCTTTCCACGGTTGGTGTTAGAGCCCCTGCTTCCGCCTCCTGGGTAGGCGCCAGGGCAGGGGACCCAGAGGGCGGGAGCCTCATGGAATAACTGGCGTGAAGATCTTTCACGACAAGCCTGTGGCTCAGGGAAGAGGGCGGTGGTCTGGGTGATTCACACACAGTGGAAAACTGGCTTTGTCCCTTGCGGTCACACATGTGTGTCCCCAGAGATCTGGGACACCCTGGAGAAGTAACGGAACAGACTCCGTGTTGAGAAGCAAAATGCCAGACGAGCCATCCTTTGCGGTAGAGGAGGGATGTCACACGGTCGTCCCTTCTTCCCAGGTGGCCTTCCTGGATTCTGACACCTCCCCGGCCCCACCGGCCTGAACCCCGCATCCAAGGAAACTTGGAGAGCTGTGACCCGGAGGGTCAGTGCCATGGGGAAGCCCTCACCCAGTGGCAGAGCCCATCGTAGGCCCTTGGAATTCGGTCGAGCAGTTCCCGGCTGAACCCCAGCCCTGAAACTCGGTGTTTTGCCTGCCTTCTGGGCGGGTGGATGTTGCCCCACCTTGTTCCATGTTCTGCTGTTGCCCAAATGCTCACTGTTTCTCCTCCTTCTCGTCAGAGGGCTCACGCCTCCCATCCGGGGCCCTCTGACTCTCTCCAGTCTCCTGTCTTCATTTTTTACTGACAACTCACTTTATAACGTTCGGTGTTATATCTTCATTGGAAGTAGGAAATGAGTGTAATCTCACACTTTCCAAACATCCGCTGGGGCAGTGGAGACCAGGGCCAGCATGGCTGGGGTTTCGTGAGCCTGGGAGTAGCCGGCGTTATTCCCCGGCTGCTAACGACTCCTGCAGACTGAGGAGCTCCTGTCCAGCTGCTGAGTCGTCCCAGAGAAGCTCTCAGCCTTCCTGTCAGGGGCCATCGGGCCATCTCCCGGTGCCTGTCACTCAGTCCGTCCAGGGCTTGTATTCCTGCGGCTGCTCCCATGGCAGAGAGAACTCCTGCAAGGCAAAACCACCGAAGCGTGTGGATTGCAGCCCCTCATGCCAGGCTGTTTGCCTGGGTTGGATCGGCTTCCCATTTCCTTTTCTAGGATTTCATTTCTTTACTTTTAGAGAGAGGGGAAGGGAGGGAGAAAGAGAGGGAGAGAGGCATCGTGTGTGGTTGTCTCTCACATGCCCCCTACTGGGGACCTGGCCTGCAACCCAGGCCTGTGCCCTGACTGGGAATCGAACTGAATCGACCCTTTGGTTCTCAGGCTGGCGCTCCATCTGCGGAGCCACGCCAGCCAGAGCTGTTGTGTCCTTTGTTTGAAATGGTTAGAGAACCTGTGAACACCAGGAATGAAGTGGAGATTTCAGAGCAGAAGAGGGCCTGGACATTGTCTGATCTGGCTCCTCTTTTTTGTGTGTTTTGGTTTTTGTCCTCACCTGAGCATCTGTCTTCAATGATTTAAGGGGGAAAGGAGGGAAGAGAGAGAGAAGGAGTGGGGAGAAACATCGGTGTGAGAGAGAAACATTGATTGGTCATTTGCCTCTCATATGTGCCCCGACTGGGGATCGAACCCGCAACCTTCATTTTGGTACATGAGACGGTGCCCTAACCAGCTGAGCCACCCGGCCAGGGCTGACTCCTCGCTTTTCCAGCAACAAAACCCCAGGGCAGCGCCTTCGCTGGGAGAGCGCTGGTACCAGGAACCCAGCTGCCCCGCCGTGTCTTTCTGTGCTGCATCTCTCGGCCGCAGACCAAGCCCCTGAGTACGGAGATGCAGACAACACGAGTGAAACCAGGAAGGGGAAGGACAGTCACCCCTGAAATGACTCGGAAATGCTGTTGTGGTGAGACTGTCACCGATCCTTTCTCTGTAGGACATCTAGGAAGCACTCCTGGCCCCGGCCGGGGGGCTCAGCTGGCTGGAGTGATGTCCCCATGCACCAGAAGGTCGTGGGTTCAATCCCTGGTTGGTGCCTGGGCAGGGACAGCTGTGTCCCATTCAGTGACGGACGGAAGACCCACAGGACCTCGCTACAGTTGTCACAACTTCCTGTGGCTCTCCTGATTTCAACATAAAGTTGTTGTTGTTTTTTTTTAAATCAAATTTAAGATTCATGGTGGTTTTGTCTAAAAGAGTAGATTTAAAGTGTCTGAAGAGGGGATAAAATGAGTAATACAGCTTTACGCTGAGAAATGGCTACATACTCTTCTTCTCCTTGTGGCAGAGAAGGCATTGAAGAGTTAGAACAATCTCACGGGACCTTGTCCATACCTCCATGAGGGCAACTGGAAGGTTCTGTGTTTGCAGACTGGGTGGATGTCTCGATCCTGTGTAATAAAACATCTTTCTGAAGTAACAGTGCATTTAACGTAGTTCTCTCATTTAGAACAGGTTTCTGGCTGCTAGATGCGGGGGTGGGGTGGGAGAAATGGGTGGAAGTGGTCAAAATGTAGAAACTTTAAGCAATTACATACGTCAGCTCTGGGGATGTCTTGTAGGGCATGGTGACCAGTTAGCAGTACTGTACCCCCTGTCTGAAAGTAACTCAGAGAGAGACTCTTAAGAATTCTCAGCACAAGAAACACATGATGGCGGTACCAGGCGAAGGATGTTAGCCAGACTTTCCGTGGTGATCATTTCACAACAGATACGAGTGTTGAATCGTGATGCTGCCCGCCGGAGGCTAATGTGACGTGATGTGCCGACGACGTCTCTCGTTCACATGTTATTTCCCGATTGTAGTTATTGAATCCAAAACGCTCCAGGGACACAAAGGGGAACACAGCTTCAGCAGCCCCGGCATTTTCCTCATCGAGAACACCACCGTCGAGTTCCAGAGGAGCTCCGAGAGGCAGACCTTTAAGATCCCTGGGCCTCTGATGGCCGATTTCATCTTCAAGGTAGGCTGACCCTCCTCCTCCCAAACCCAGGCATCCGAAGCTCGGCACCTCTTGGGTTTTAAAAGCGGTTGTGTGTGCGGCAGGAAGTCCCCCATGACTGTGTCTACACATCCTTAATATTCCCTCTTGGCCTCAAGTCCAGAAAATTGTGCCTCACTTTCAAGTTCCGCCTCCTAACCCTCCCTGGTTAAGAAACAAACGTCCCTTTCACGGGGCAGAGATTGCTGGTATTTATATCCTCTCGTCACTGTGCTGGTGAGCAGAGCTTGTAAACCCTACAGCTCCAGTTCCAAAGCTCGAGAAAACACCACCAGTGGCTGCCTGCCCCGCGCCCTAAGCCCGCCCCGCGCTGTCGCAAGTTTTCTTACAAAGGAGAGTGCAGGAAGCAGAGCTCCTGCCCCACCCGCCTTTTTGGTTGGCCCAGGTCACCTCCCCTCGGGGGCACTTGTCTGCACTGTCGCAAGGTGCCCGAGAAGGGCTCCTCCCCCCTGCGACCACGAGCCCAGAGAGTCTCCTCTGTGGGCGAATCGGGTCATTTCCGTATCATCCCCCCTCGCAGGATGTAACACGTCGTGGCCCCTGTGTTTCCAGGGGACCCGGTGTGGGATTCTTCTGACACAGTCACAAATGCCTGCGAGTTCGGAAGACAGAGGCATTTCAGGGAGGGGTTTCGTCCCATCCCTTTCCAGAAACCCCTTCCCAAATAGAGACGAGGGAAGAAAACGGCCCTGGTCGGGAGGGACAGGGTCACCCCGGGAAGAGCAGGCTTCCCGTGTGCCCGGGGCCCCTGTCTCGAGCGTCCCCGGCACCGCAGGCCTTGAGCACCGGTTGCCTTGAAGGAGACACTTAGGTCACATTCACAGACGTCACACACCGTTCGTGGACATGGAAGCGATGTCTTGAAGAGCCTCGAAGCTTCGGCACGACGTCCTTCCACAGCAGCACCGTGCACGGGGCCGGGGCAGCGGTGGCTGCGTCTGTATTTCTGTCTGTTCTCTCTGGTCCGTCGTCACGCATGAATCCTCTGGGTGTTCGGCTCGCCACGGGAGTTCTCCTTTCGATTCCCAAGTAGTAAACACACACACGCGCGCACACACACAAACTGCTTTTGTAAAAAATTCTCTTACGTATTCCTGCACTGAGTAGGGGGCATGAGCACCATGATAAAGTGGGAGAAACCACCAAAAGTGAACATTTTCAGATACTTGTCTGCAGTGTGTGTGTATATGTATATATATACATGAATACAACGCATATAAACACACCTACTCATGAGCTATATATTCATATTTCTACATGTGTGTGGGGCTCACACAAGTGCGCACAAATGCACACACATAAATGTGTGTGTGTGTGTATCCTAGATTGGTTATACATTTATGAATTGATCATTGATTAGTGGCTAATAACTTGGGTACAGAATTCTAGATGGAAAATTACTGAAGATAATGATTTTGTTTCTTCGAATCCAAAGTTGCCTATGAGGAATCTGATGCCGGTTTGATTTTTAGGTCATCGTTCTATTTCTTTCTCTTACCTTTTGGGATTTTCCTTTATCCTGGTTGTTGTGATTTGTTTAAAGGCCTGCTCAGAGCCTGGTGGATGTTTTTATACCGAAGACGCCTGTGTTTTTCAGGTTGAGGAAAATTTGCTCAGCAAATCTCGCCTCTCATGATTCTCTCTATTTGGAGAGACCACCGTGGTCTCCAAATAATGCTGACTGACACTTCTGGGTCTTTTCTCCAGTGGCTTAACTTCTGCTTTCCAGCTCCTTCTCTCTGTGTGCGGCATTCTGGGGCGTCCTGTAAGTGGGCTCAGGGGGAGAGCTTCTGCACGGGACAGTCGCCCGGTGGCACACTTGCCCCCACTGTCATTTCTGGCTCACTTGCGTTCCCTCCACGCACACCCTGGAACGCTCACGTGCAACACCAGCTGTGTGTGTGTGTGTGTGTGTGTGTGTGTGCACTGGAGGGGCTGCAGCTGTGCTCTGAAGGGTTTCTTAGAAGCATCCGCTGAAAGACGTCCTTATTAAAAATGGAAGGACCTCGTTTATGTGCCGTGTTGTAGGTGAACCCAGATCAAGCCTCCGTCCCTGCTCTTGGAGGCATTCGAATCAAATGTATCCAGAGGGGAAAAGAGGGAAACAAGTTTTAAAAAAAACCTCATAGACATGCAGTTAGTTATCTGGAGAAAAGTCTCCGAGGAGATTGAAGATATTCTGAGCCCCTCCGTGTGACAGACCCAAGGGACAGGCATGTGTGTGCAAGGCATGAGCTGGCTGCACACAGCCGAGGTGTTATCACAGCTCTCTTTGTCCAGACCAGGTACACGGTGGCCAAGGACAGCGTGGTCCAGTTCTTCTTCTACCAGCCCATCAGTCACCAGTGGAGACAGACGGACTTCTTCCCCTGCACCGTGACCTGCGGAGGAGGTGAGGCCCCCCTTTGCCAGCGGACGGTCCGAGCCCCGCGTTGTCGTTGCGATGGCTTAGACGGTTAGAGCAGGTCGTCCTCCACCTCAGAGTCATCTTAGAAGAACCTGAGCATCTTTATAAAAAAACAAACAGAACTGATTCCTGAACCCAGTCCCTGCATTTCTGAGTGAATGGGACCGTGCAGGGACCGGTGTCTGTGTCCGTTCGGCTACATTTCTGCTACTGGGTTTCTTAATCTCGTTCTGTTTGCCACTTTGCTTGCTTCATGTTGCGTTTTCCTTCCTGTGTTTTCAATCTCGTTCTGTTTGCTCCTTTCCTCCCTCAGCCTTATATGTTCGAGGGCCGCCCTGGCTGGGTGGCTGTCCCCACAGGGTTCAGGGACCCAGCCGGGGCTGAGCATCAGTGAGCTAAGTTCCTTAAAGGTGGAAAACCACGCGCGGGGAGTGATAGCTTTGCCGAGGAAAAACAAAACAGACGCGATCCTCAGACTCCCCCTTTCCCCCGCGGTAGGGTATCAGCTGAATTCGGCCGAGTGTGTGGACACGCGCCTGAAGAGGGTGGTTCCCGACCACTACTGCCACTACTACCCCGAGAACGTGAAGCCCAAGCCCAAGCTGAAGGAGTGCAGCATGGACCCTTGTCCGTCCAGGTTTGCGCCGCTGCCCACTCTTCTGCTTTCCAAAGCCACGCAGCCGCTACAGCCCGGGCCACTCCCCTCCAGCCGCAGAGCGAGCCTTTGGCGGTGTCCAGCTGTGAACCCACGCTGGGGCAGGTGCCTGTGTGCGCACGGGCCACTGCTGCGGTTCCTGGGAGTTCCCTCTCTCTCTCTCTCCTCTCTCTCTCTCTCTCGCTGTGGGTGGCGTCCCTGGGCTATGATATTAACCCTTTATAATGGACCTCGCTCTGAGCATCAGTTCTGTCTGCACTATTTAAGGTCCCTTCTCCCGTGTGCCATGTCTGGTCTGTCTGCCAGTCACTGGGGTCCGTAACCTGCCCTGTGAGCTTTCACCCTGTGTCACCCATGCCCACATGTGGACTTCGGACATGTTCACCCTAAACTCAGCATGAACGGTGCTGTGTAAGGGAGTCACGTGTGTTCACGCTGAAGCAGGAAAGCTATGTGCGTGAACTCTGCTCTTGCATAAATTTAGTATCTGCTGACTTGGATGGCCTGGGGAAGTTTCCTGGCTTAGCTGCAGTATCTTAAAATAACAGCCCAGTATCGAGGCCCAGAATCCCCCTGGTCTCTGCCAGCTGGCCGAGGTGGAGGTGTGTGAGTGGGACAGGAAACGTGCTCGGAGGATTCCGTTTCCGATCACGAACCTGCCCGTTTCCTGTAGCCTGCCCGTTGTTCACAGAGACCTTTAAAACCACGGACGCACTCAGTGAACTGAGACGGTTTTCTGAAGACCCGCCTGTATGATGGCGTGGTAATACCATTAACACATTTTATCAGCATAGCCTTGTTAAATGAAACACGCGGAAAAGACACATGGAGCCAAATAAGGAGAAACTTTCTTCTTCCACGAATGCACATCACTAGCTCCCTGTCCTGTGTTTTCACGCGGACCCGGGGACGGCGTGTGTCGGGGATGTTTCTGGAAGCGAAGGAGACGGTGGCTGAGTTTGGAGACACAGTGCTCAGCACTGTGCATGCTCAGCTTCCAGTGGAAAAGAGCTTCGACCCTGGGGCTGTGGGGTGGGTGTTAGTCGGTGTAACCAGTGCGTGCGTGGACATAGAGATGACGGTGTCACGATGGTCTCGTTCTCAGCGACGGGTTTAAGGAGATCATGCCCTACGACCACTTCCAGCCTCTCCCTCGGTGAGTGATGTCCTTGCTTTTTGTACTTTGCTCCAAGTCGTTTGCGAGGAATGGCTGTGTCTGCAGCAAGAGTCTGGAATGCCGGAGCGGGGGTGGGGGGCAGGCAGGACAGGGGTGATGGGTGGCAGACCCAGTGCAGGCAGGGAGCTCAGTGACAGGCTGCCTCGGGCGAGGGGTGTTTGCCGTCCCTGCAGCGGTGGAGTGCGTCCTGCCCGCCTGGGGTGTCGGAGGGAGCCTCTGCATTGCTGGAGGTCAGAGTTTGCTTCCCCGTTTCCACCTGGGTGAGCAGCATGGTCCTTTCTGACCTGGACTTTCTGGGACTCCAGTAACAGTGCCCTGTAGTATTCCGTAGTTGAGGGGCAGCTGGCGGGTGCTTGCACACTCTGTATTTAGCTAACCTGACCCTCACCACGGTCCCACGAAGGGGAATGAGGGCAGGTGGGTTGTCCCCACTCGACAGCAGCCTCGGGGTCAGAAAGGAGTGAGGCGGCTGTGGCTGTGGACCGTGCGTGGCCGTGAAGGCTCAGGTCGTCGCCCTCTGGGGTCCCGGGCTCTCTGTACCGAACCCCGAGAGAGTGCCGCTCTCCTCTGCATGGACTGGGAGCGTGCATGCCGGTCACCCCTCAGTAACGCGCTCTCATCCGTTTGTCTGTTCGCTCTGGAGCTGGGAGCACAACCCCTGGACGGCGTGCTCGGTGTCCTGCGGCGGGGGGACTCAGCGGCGCAGCTTTGTGTGCGTGGAGGAGTCCCTGCACGGGGAGGTGCTGCAGGTGGAAGAGTGGAAGTGCATGTACGCCCCCAAGCCCAAGGTCATGCAGACCTGCAACCTCTTCGACTGCCCCAAGTGGGTCGCCATGGACTGGTCGCAGGTGAGCCGGGGCCCCGGGCGGGCTGCTGCCTGACCTCCGCTTGTCGTGAATATTGGCTGCGGGTCACTGGTTCTTTCTGGCTCACATTTCCCCTAAAAAAAAGGTTTGGGAAAGTACATGCCCCATCACATATGTTTAGCTTGAGACCTAAAATTAATTTTATCACAAGTTTAAATGAAAACAAAACATCAAAAGAAGTCATTGCTAACATGCTGTACGTGCTGGCATGTTCAAATCGTGTGGTAAAGCATTTTTTAAAAGTGTGTCCACTAGGATGTCAGTGATTTCCAGTCTTGCCACGTTTCACTTAAAAAAGCATGAGAACGGGTTCTTGAAGAATTTGTAGGTTTTGCGTTTTTCCCTCCTGAACTCAAATTTTCCATCCACTCTTTTCACAGGAGTTTATCCTGATTAATGTCCTTCTGTGCTTTAAAGCCTGTTATTGACTGTTCCCCAAGAAAACGTATAGCAATGAAAATTAATTTATTTTAATTTCCTGTGGCTGACATGCTCCAAGTACAAAAAAAAATGTGCCCTTGGGTTAAGTTATTATTATAGTATTTAATTTTAACACATAATCAAGACACATGAATATATTTTAAATTTTGGTAAACCATTATTACACATAAAAAGTAAATTTTCATCCGAAACCAATCTTTCCAGAAGATGAGAGAGGCTTAAAAAACGGCCCCTTGTGAGCCCTGGGATCGTGATAATTGTCCTCTTAGTTTTACTGCTGATTTCTCCTTTCGTTTCGTTTTGCATTTATTGACACACGAAGATCACTTGCTCTCGCAGATACCTAGTCTGAGCTGGGGGATTGGATGAGGGCGGGGTCCTGCTCAGAGCTCCTGAGCCCCGTGCAGAACGTCACACCGCCACCTAGCGTCAAAAACCCAGGTTGCTCCTGCAAGCTGCAGGGCTCGCTTTCCGCTCTCAGAAGCTGTATCCAGAAGTTTCGTGTGGGCTTCAGCGCCGTGACTCTGGCACGCCCACACCCCCAGGACGTCCTCACGGCGTCACCGAAACTGCCACCCATTCTCAGTGACGAGAAGTGGCTGGCGTGGCCGACACGTTCGGCTCCTGGGAGGAGTTTGCAGAGGTCAGCTGGGACAGCCTCAGGGCTGCGAGGAAGGAGACGCAGGCCTTCGGTGCCGCCACCTCTGGTCGCGTTGCACCGCATAACCGAGTTTTCTTTCTCTCCGGGCAGACTTTTTTTTTTCTTTCTTGAGCGGTGCAAAGCCCCCTCTCCAGACCATGCAGATTTCAAACTGATAACCGTGGGGTAGGTGAATCGGTTTCCCAGGAGCAGGGTCTGATCTGACTTCTCCCTCAATTCTTAGAATATTTGCTGAGCAGCTGTCAGAGTGGCTGGAGGAAACGATGGGGGTTCCCTGGGGCCTGCTCTCCGTGGGGATGCGTGTGGGCCTCTTGTAACCTCTGAAACTCACCTGTGGCCATGCAGACAGCAGGGGGACTGCAGGAAGGACCTCTGAGCTTTATGAAGCCGTGTGACCTTGAGCAAGGTCATGGGCTGTACCGGTCTGTTCAGTGCAAGGTGTGTGGGGAGGTGGAATGAGGCCCCACCTGCAGGACTCTGCCTCTCCCAGGGGTGGATCCAGAATTAGGGAGTCCTGAGCTTAGGCAGTGTGGAGGTGACTCATTAAGAAAAAAAATAGCCCTGGCTGGTGTGGTTCAGTGGATTGAGTGCCAGCCTGCGAACCGAGAGGTGGCTGGTTCAATTCCCCATCACAACACATGCCTGGGTTGCGGTCCAGGTCCCCAGTAGGGGGCGCGCAAGAGGTGACTGATGGACGTTTCTCTCCCTCTCTTTCTCCCTCCCTTCCCTGCTCTGTAAAAATAAATACACAAAATCTTAAAAACAAAAGCCTTTCTTAAAAAAAAAAGAAAAAAGAATAGAAAACAGAAATATTGGGTATCTGATTGAATGTTTATTTAGAATAAGAAAAGAAGTTTTAAATAAATTTTAAAGCTGGCAACAACCCTCATGTGAACTCTGGACTTGAGTTCATAATAATGTATCAATAATTTTGGTTCATCGGTGATGATACCCAAACCCCCCTAATGCACAGTGTTGGTAATGGGGGAAGGTCTGCGCGGTGAGGAGGCCGAGGGTGTCTTTGAACTGGTGCTCCATTTTTCTGTAAGCGTAAGATGGTCTTAAAAACTAAGTCTATTAATTTTTAAAAACACATACACACACTAACATATCCTCACTAACATGCAGATCAATTGAAAAGACGTGTTAGATTTTCACAACATGAAAACACTCCACTCATGACCAAGAGTCCCTTCTAAATGAAAAATAAATCCCTCAAGAAAAAACCCAGCAGCACAAAGGTCACGTCTATTGAAAAAATACAGCACAATGTTTTTATTAATTTTAACTGCCTGATAGGCACACGGTATTTTTTCCTAAACTTTTTGACACCAGCTTTGAAAGAACAACATCTATAGCTGGAAGAGAAAGATAATCCCTGGGCACGGTCGATCAAAACTTAAATTGATAGTTTAGAAAACACTCTTTCATCCTCACAAATTGTTTTGAAAAATGCCATATAACTTTTTAATCAGGTTTGAGGAAACTGAAGTTTCCATCCTGTTGGAGCCAGAAGACTTCAGGGGATTCCAACTTTTCTCTCCCTGTGACCCCACCTTCCGTGTTTAACGTCCACGCAGGCTGGCGATTTTCACCGTTTCACCTCGTGACACATGCCAGCTACTTCTGAAATCCCATGGCACGCCAAAACCGCATTTTTTGCCAGTCTGACAGAAAAAGATATTTTTTTGCCGATGAATAGTAATTACCTATGCTTTTTGCTCTAAATTGTCTTTTTAAAAATATCAGGTGCCTGTACTTGGTTATCAGGCTTTTTGGTACCAAGAATGAGACAACCCGATGCAGCCTTGTTATGTGGCGTGCCCGATAAGGTGCAAGCCTGCTGTGTGACCTGTGCATTTATGGTTCAAGACGGGGCACTCACGCCGATGGCCGTGGTTGTGTGGGCCGTTGTCAGTTTTCTCTTCGGCAATCTGAGGGCAAAGAGCTCAGGGCCCCTGATTGAACGAGCCAGGTACGGCACGTTTTAAAACTTCTTGAGGCACACGGATTGAAAATCGCTGACGTCGGCAGTGGCTCCTCCTCCTCCTCCTTTGCATGAGACGCGGAGCCTTCCTGGGTCTCTCCTTGAGCAGGAACGTCATTGGCTTCTCTCGTCCTCTCCCCAGTGCACAGTGACCTGCGGACGGGGGCTGCGCTACCGCGTGGTTCTCTGCCTCAGCCACCGCGGCCAGCACGTGGGCGGCTGCAACCCGCAGCTGAAGCTGCACATCAAAGAGGAGTGCGTCATCCCCGTCCCCTGCTACAAACCCAGAGGTAAGGCGGGCAGTGCGTCTTGTTCTGATCCACTGCAGCTTGCTAACTTTCTGACAGAGTCGTGGTCCTAACAGATGCCCACGGACCTCGACGGAGAAGCTGGACCTCAGGGTGCAATGGGTCCAGAGGGAGCACAGAGCTCTTGTTGGTTCAGCCCCTATTCTCGGGGCACGTGCAGTAATTGGATGCAGCCTCTGCCTGGAAGAACAAGTGGGGAAGAGGGTGAAGGGGAGGAAGGGCAGGAAGTTCTTGCTGTTCCGTGTGCCCTGGTGCCTGATGCCGGCCTCTCCCTGCGGTGCGCGTTTCCTGAGGGAGGGACGCTGTGGTCTTCATCTTGTCCTGCCGCCAGCCCCGGAGGGGGCAGAGACCTTCCGTTCCCTGTCTGGATCTGCGGACACGTTCAGAATTCTTTCCCAGCCCCGTCGGTTCCACATGCGTTGGCCGCAGCGGGCAGCATCATCGCTTGGTTACGTGCTCTTCTCTGCCTGGGACCACACGTTTCCCTAGAAGCTCGCAAGTGTTACCGACCCTGACGATGCGAAGTTTCTTCCTGGGGGTGGGAAAAGGGTTATTCCCTCCCGTGAGAGTTGAGGACGTATGTTTCCTCCGTGCGTTTGGGGAGGAGGTTACAACCCTCCTTCGTTATTTCTGCGTTTGTGGTCCGTACCCATCACCTCACAATGAGCTGGTCAGCGAGTTCTTACGTGAGGACACCTGTCTCCCAGGAAAGTCGAGGGTTGCCGTTCGAGGGGCAGAGACTGGCTTTGTGCCTTCCTCCAGACCTCTCTTCTCCGGGGTGGCGGGGGGGGGCGGTTTGCGGCCTCCTCGGCCCCTTGGCTGGTGTCTGCGGTTTCCCTGCAGCGGCCCCAGATTATTTTCTTTCTCACTTCATCGCCAGACTGTTTCTTCCTTAGCCTCTCGGGGGTTCAGAGGACAGCGGCAGCCCCAGCTGGCCCTGCGTGGCAGCCGTCACTGGGAACGGCCTCCCCAGCACCGACAGCAGTCGTGAACGTTTGAGTAAGCCATAGCACAGGTGTTCTGCCTCCCAGCCTTCGTCTTATTCGTGTTTCTCTGTTCGGTCCTTCACTCGACGGGCAAAAAGCGTCTGTGGCCGAAGAAAGCCGGCCGACGCAGTTGAAGTGAGACCTTATTTAATGTGCCAACAGCACGTTGGTGTGAGTTTAGAAGAAACATTTTTGTCTTCACTTGGAGAGTATATGCAACTGGGCCATGGGGTCATTTGTCTCCTTTTGATTGTGTGTTAATTTAAGAAATCTATGACGGCCCTTTTTGGTTCAGCGCCAAACCCATTCTTGTCCTGAGGCAAAGGACTCGGCCGGTCCACCTCGGGGAAGCTCGACCTCGGTGTGGATGGCGTCTTCTACAAGCCACGGTCGCACATCCAGCTCCCTGGACGATGCACGATCACTAAGCTTGTTGTTTATGTTCTTTGTTTTTTCTTTTTCTTAGAAAAAAGCCCCGTGGAAGCTAAAGTGCCTTGGCTGAAACAAGCGCGTGAGCTGGAGGAGACAAGAATAGCAACAGAAGAACCAACGTGAGTCCAAGGGCCTCTTATGGCAGCGCCCCGGCACGGCCCGTGAACGTGATCTGTGTGGTTTTTGTCCTCCCTGCAGTTCAGGGAAACATTTCAAATCCAAGTGACCCGGCCGTGCAGACTCCGGAGAGCCTGGGCTGGCGGGCAGTCTTCTCTGTTTCACAGCTCGGCAGCCCCGCCCCGGCAGGATCCGTGAGGCGCACGCAAAAGAACAGTCTTGTTAGCTCCGGGCGGACCCAGGGTCCGCCGTTACGGCAGAGAAACGGGGGGGATCATTCCTGGATCTAAACGAGCACAGAGTTTCACCGAGGACCATCACAGCGATACACACATGGTTAGGTCCTGATTGGTCTCCGTAAAAACAATTATGTTGGGCCCTGGCTGGTGTAGCTCAGTGGATTGAGTGCAAGCTGTGAACCAAAGGGTCACCAGTTCGATTCCCAGTCAGGGTACATGCCTGGGTTGTAGGCCAGGTCCTCAGTAGGGGGCGCATGTGAGTAGCAAGCACACATTGATGTTTCTCTCCCTTTCTTCCTCCCTTCCCCTCTCTCTAAAAATAAATAAATGAAACCTTTAAAAAAAAGGTTACGTACTTAAAAAAAAAAAAACAATTGTGTTGGAATACATCAGGGCAGCCGGAGTAGTTATCAGATGACACCCCAAGCTGCGCTGCTGGGGGGCACCAGCGAGAGCAGGGGGCTGCTGAGTGTGCAGCCGAGAACCACCACTTCCGATGACTCGACCTTAGACAAGTCTTGAGTAGTTGTGTGTGTCTCATCCCTCAGGTCGTGTTTAATCTCTCCAGGGCCCAGTCCCTTCAAAACTCCAGTGGCTTCCACCCACGTGGGATTGGGGACATGCAGATTGAAATGTCATAAGTGGAAATCGAGAATGAAGAGTCGATCCAAGAACCACCCCTGGCGGCAGGGGCAGAGGAGCCAGAAGAGAGCGAGACATCGGAGGCGCCCTGAGGCCAGGCTGGGCAGCTGGGTTGGCTAGAGCGTCGTGGCCAAACGCCAGGGTTGCGGACTCCATGCCCGGTCCGGACACACGCGAGGGCCGACCCGTGAATGGATAGAAAAAGTGGAACAAGTGTATGTCTTTCTCCCTCGTCTTTCTCTCCCCCCTCTCTGAAATCCGAAAGAAATAAGTAACGACAAAATGGAGGTGCCCTGAGACTCCTGGGAGTCTAGGAATGGCAGCACCGGCGAAGGACTCGTGGGATGGGACCGCGGACGCCGTGTCACACGTGTGAGGAGGGACCTCAGGGGCGGAGTCGCCGTCCTTCTCAGGGCTGGAGCTTCTGCTTTGACACCCCCTGCCCCCCACAGGCAGGGTCACCCAGGGACGGGTCACTGTGTGTGATCGGGGAGATTTCTCTTCCATCGAACCAAAATATGCCTCCTGCAGTTTTCTGCTTTCTGAAACCAGAAAAAACAAAACCCCAGAAACAGATCTGTGCCCCATCCTGGGTGACACGTTTGCACAGATTTGGAGAAAGCCAGTCCTGAGAGTGTGGTCCTTCCTGAGCTCATCATCTGTAGCCTCCCCAGAGAGCCAGGGGTGTTCCCAGCAGTGGTTTTTAGGTTCTTTACCCACCTCCTCGCTCTTTCCAGAACACACGCTCCTTTGTCAGTGTCCCTTGTACCTGTGGTCCCGTGAGCCCCTGGGGACTGCGGGTCCCTGCTCCTTGAAGGGACAGCGTTCCTCTAGGGGGGTGGGCCCTGGGTGCTGGCCCACCATGCCCACGACACGGGCCTTTGCGCCCGGACCACAGAAGGCGCTGTGGCCACCGTGAGGTGAGTGAGGGACCCTGGAGGAACCGAGGGAAGAGAGAAGAGCGTTGGTCCCACCGCAGACGCCTGGCCATCCAGAGGCAGACGGGCACTCGGAAGGCGTGGATGTCGTGGACGGAGGGAGACGTGGGCTCCTTGTTGTGAAGCTGCAGAGGGGTGCGGCCACCAGCACTCCAACTGTGCAGGCTGAGGACGGGCCGTCCCTTTCTGTTCGTCCCTGGAGACCCCTTCCAGGGAATCCCAGAGCATCACTCAGCAGGCAAAGAAGGAAATATGGGAGAGACTGGAGGCAGAGATTCCCAGCTCGGCGGCAGTGGGACGGTGGGGGTCGTCTATGGCGAGTGAGCTCTGACAGATTCACAGGAAAGAGTGTGGGTGGTGTGCGTTTGGCTGTGGTTGTTTTTCACGTGAGGTTGGGGCAGTCCTAAACACGTTAAAAAGACGATAAGGATTTTGGACAAATCTGTTAACATCTCCAGACGGCCCAGCGGTGCAAGGAGGGTGTTAGGCCCACTGCTCCTTGAACTCTGGGCCAGCCCCGAGCTCCTGGGATTCTGCAGGAGAAGGAACTATGGAGAAAAGGGGCGAGCCTGGACGGGAGCATGCAGGGGTCTCCCACAGGGGGTCCTCGGGTTCGTAGTCTAGAACGATGCGCCCCACCAGGGTCTCGTGCTCTCAGACACAACTGCGTCCCCTTCTCCCAGCCCCTGGGCATCTCTGCCCTACCTTCGGTCCCTGCGCAGGTGTCACCAGCACTTTCAGAAAAGCGTCCAAGTTTGGGGACCACTGGATCTGATAAGGTCCCTTTCAGGGTCTGAAAGACTTCGATTTATTGACTCGGAAAAGGGTGATGTCGTGCAGCTGCCGTGGGTTCGGGGGGAACCCCTTCTCTCTCCTGGCTTGCATTTCCCGTCAGCCCCACCTGACCCACTGGTGGCGCCGACTCCTGTGTATTCCCTGGGCAGAGCTGTGTGTCCTTGGCTCCCGCAGGACCCCACTCCCTACCCCCTGGCAGGTGGGCGGAGCCCACAGCACCTGCGCCCCCCGTCCCCACCTTCTCACTTTCCCTGGGTCACCGTCTCCCTGCTGGCCGTTCCAGCTCCTGTTCCTGGCCGCCTGGTGTGAAGTTTATAACTCCCTCCCTCCCTCCCCTTCCGACGGCTCATTCCCTCGATTTCCGAGCAAAACCGCAGCACAGCTCAGCTTCCAGTTCCTCCTTTTATTAGCCCCGTCTCTTGTGGTCTGGGGATGCTTGCGTGTTGACAATGCAGGAACAGATGAACAGAGCCGCATTTCCAGCCCCCCTGGCAAGGCCTGCCAAACCCACCCGGGGAAGATAAATATTTCTGCTTCTGTGGTTTCCCGTGGCCCGGGCTCCGAATTTACATAGGGAGTGTGTGTTCAAAAGGCCACCCCCACCCCGCTTTTTTAAATTAAGAAAATAAAAATGATAGCTTCTAAAGCTGAGCCAAGGAAACGGCCGTTGTGACCTTCTTAGCTTTCCGCTGTGGAATGTGTTGACAGTTGGTACGGCCCCTCTTTGTTTGAAAAGTTCTTCCCCGGAGTCTTCATCTTTTTGGTGGGGGAAGGGGGGGTTCAGGAGAGGAGGCCCCCTCTCCCGCCTCCCACGCAGGAACATCGAGGAGGTGGGACAGGTGGAGGACGGATGCTTCCCGTGTTTCTCTCTCCACCCTGCTAGTATCTCCATTTGTGAAAATTGCACTTGCTCTAACATCCGCTGAGGTTGCATCTCAGGAGTCTGTTTCACGAACAGACACAGTGAGGACTCCGTGGGTGCCAGGCCTCGTGCTGGGTGTTCCGTGGGGGTTTGTCCGTTTCGTTCTGACAGGGACCCCTGAGGGGGCGTTGTCAGCATCCTCCGGCTAGGCAGGAGGAGCCCCGGGGCCACAGACACGAAGACATGGTCCCACATCTCTGAGCTGGGTAGTAGTGGCAGTCGGTCACTCTCTGGCGGGGGACACTGGGGAGAGCCCCCCTTGGACGTCAGGTGACCCGATTCGGGTCTCACCCTTCCTGGGGTTCATGTGATGGGGAGACCCGAGAAGGCAGCGGCCACCTGATGGCAGTGTGAGGTGTACGGGGCAGGGATGGCTTCCTGGGAGAGAGGGGCCTTGACCTGCGGTTCTGAGGTGCACCTGGCATCAGAAGAACCGCGTGTCAGGGACTGGGGGCTGCGTGCACCACAGCTGGTCCCTGTGGCCATGCCGGGGTCCCGAGGCGCTGAGTGTGGAGGAGACGGGGTGACTGCGGCCAGAAAGTAAGCAGGTCTTGGAGGCAAACCTCTGATGACTCATCTCAGATTTATGTTGTTTTTTTTTTAATTCTGCACATCACCCACGATGCATTTCCACCGACGTCTCTGTTTTCCAAATGAGTGCATTGACCAAAGCTTCCTTTATTCCCAGCTTCCTACCTGAGGGCTCCTGCCTTTGGTTATTAAACACCGGGGTTGGGAGCCAGGAAGACTGGCATTTCTTTGTGGGGCTCGAGTGTGGTGGTGGCATTTCGTGTGTGCTGGCTGGGACGTGCTGCCACGGGCGACTGTGGTGAAGCTTTGTCTGGGGCAGGGAGGTCGGTGCCTCTGGGAGACCCTGACAGCCGCATCTTTTGAGATTTTTTTTAAATCCTCACCTGAAGATGTTTATTGATTTGTGGGGAGGGGTGTGGACATCGATGGGAGAGAGAAACATCGATCAGTTGCCTCCCACACGTGCCTGGACCGGGAATCAAACCTGCAACCTGTTGGTGGACGAGACGACGCCCCAGCCAGCCCAGCCACCGTGTAAGGCCCACCTACTGATGGTTTCAAACATCAGGCCTTGTTGGGTCTTAAGCCAACAGCCCAGCAGCATTTTCTGGAATTATTTATACCACATTACCCCTTGAATAGAGGGCTGTGTTCACCTATATTTCAGTGATGTACCCCGTAGCTCCCCGCTGAGAATTCGTTGTATGCTTTCATAGATCATACTCTTTGGGAAGGTTTTGTAGTAAATAAACCTTTTGAACATTATTGGGCCCAGAGTTTCTCCAACTGACCCTTGTCACTGAACTCCTCTTTACCTGTCACTTGTTAATACTCCACGATGTGAGCGTTGCTTCAGAATCTGTAACGTGTATGCGTCCCGACTGAGTCTGTTTCCTTTCAAAACTCAGGGCAGGAGTCCGTGAGCGTCTTCTGTGTAAACGTCAGTGAATGTTCCGGCCAGTCGGTGTCTGTTGAAAAGACTCATCAGCCATAAGCAACCGAGGCTCTGTTCCAATAAATCGTTGATCATGGACACTGAAATTGGAATTTTATGTACTCCTCACATGATACAAAATCTTATCCTTTTGTTCCCCAACTGTTTAAAACTGTAAAATGTCTCCTTAGCTGGCAGGCTGCACAGACACAGGTGGGCTGGGTTTGGACCGGGCTGTAGGTTGGCGACCTCGGTTTAGTGGGTAATAATTCAGGATGAGACATACGTGAATGCTTCATTCAGCTGGATTATATCGTGCCTTTCATGTGTCCTAAGAGCTTCAGATACTCAGTGTATATTTATGTGTTACATGGAAGAGAATTTAAAGCTTCATCTGCTCTGCAGAAAGCATTGCTCAGCCTACAGTGTGGTTTCTAAATATGTATTTGAGACACTTGAATAAATCCCTACATGTTAGCAAAGGAGAAACCCAATAAAGATTTGTTGACCAAACATTGGTGAAAATCCTTATGTTATAAAAGAAATCAGATTAGAAGTTACCGCTAGAAAACTATTTATTACATATCTTTATTTTATTTTTAAAAATTGTTTGTATTGAGAAGTGAAGCATTTCATAACTTTTATTTTCTTTTAAAGATTTTTATGTATGTATTTTTAGAGAGAGGGGAAGGGAAGGAGAAGGGGAGGGAAGGAAACATCAATGTGTAGTTGCCTTTCTGGCACCCCCTACTGGGGACCTGGCCCACAACCCAGGCATGTGCCGTGATTGGGAATTGAACTGGTGACACTTTGGGTCAAAGTCCAGTGCTCAATCCACTGCACCACACCAGCCGGGGTTTTATTACCACATCTTAACGGTGTTATGCAAATACCAGGGCACTGGCTTTGAATTATAGAACGGATGCAAAACTGTCGTTTCCCTGTGGCAAGACATTCTCTGTGTTGCTAATAAGATTTGAAAATTTCTGACGTCCGTCGTTACGCATCCACAAATGCATTGCGTTCCTCGAGGATTGGGTTCCGCCTGAACCATGCCGTTGTTCCTGGCCCTGAATGCTCGTCGTGCTTCCTTCAGTGGCCGGGACATCATGGTTACCTCCCTGGTTCTCCTCAGGTTCATCGCGGAGCCCTGGTCAGCCTGCAGCGCCACCTGTGGGCCGGGCGTCCAGGTCCGGGAGGTCAAGTGCCGCGTGCTGCTCACGTTCACGCAGGCGGAGACGGAGCTGCCAGAGGAGGAGTGCGAGGGCCCCAGGCCGCCTGCCGAGCAGCCGTGCCTCCTCCAGGCCTGCGAGGACGGGCCCGCCGCCCTCGAGCCGGATGCCTCCCACCCTGAGCCGGACGGCGAGATGACCTACCAGTGGGAGTACGCGGGGTTTACCCCGTGCACCGCGACGTGTCTGGGAGGTACCGCACCCTTTGCTTCGGGGGCAGGCAGGGGTGTGTGTGGTTTGAGAACTTACTACGTGGGTTAAGTGAATATGCAAATGAGCAAATGTGTACTGGAGTCTGAGTCACTCGAATAATGGGAAACTGTGCCTTTCCTTCTGTTTATTTTTTTATTGGGATTATTCTAGGAATAGGCAGGAAAGTGGGACTGTATTGTGACCCCATAAAAAGGTGTATTCCTTGGCCTAAACAGCTGCATAGCGGAGACAGGGAATGGAGTCACTGGTATTGGGGGTTTGGGGGGATGCAGCGCTGATGGGCAGAGGCAGTCTTGTGCCAGAGGCAGCCCTTGGTCAGACCTCAGCCTCCGTAAGCGCCTAGGTTCAGGGCCACTTAAAAGGCTGCCGTTGATGGATTCACTGTTTTGTCTACTGTCCTCCCGATTTCAGTTCTCCTGGCGGGCACACCGGGTCCTTGGACCTCAGCACCCGCCTCGGAGTCCCCTGAGGAGAGTGACTGGCAAGATCCCACTCCATGGGGCGGGTCTCGGGGCTCTCGTCTTTGGAGCCTGATGCGGCCAGAATGATGGCAGATGACGCCCTCGTGCCCACAGAGCTGGCCCCGGCCGGGATGGCCCACCTCTCTGGGATGGCTTTTTCCCCCCATAAACAGCTTTATGAATATATATTTCACACACCATCACAATCAATTTTAGGACACTTTATCCTGAAAGAACGCTATACCCATAAGCAGTTACTCCCTGTTTTCCCGGCCCGAGTCAGCCTCCAGCGACCACCAATCCATTTGCAGTCCATCCTGGACGGTTTGTGTAAATGGAATCGCAACACGTGGTCCCGGGTGGCTGGCTGCTTTCGTGTCATTGCAGTGGATTCGAGGTGGACCCGCGATGCAGCGCAACTCGGCCCTTCATTTGTTCTGATGACTGAATACTCTTCCGTGGTGCGGGGAGACTGCGTTCTCTTCACCATTCAGACGTCAGGAGTTTGAGCTGTTCGCACGTCTTTGGTGTTATGAGTAATGCAGCCGAGAGCAGTCATGCCCACATTTTTGTATGGGAGTATGTTTTCGTTTCTCTTGGGTATACCCACCCCTAGGGATAGTAGAATGACTTTTGTCTGGTTCTAGGATAGTATCATTGAAAATGAGCCCTGGATGGTGCTACTCAGTGGACTGAGTGCCTGCCTGCGAACCGAAAGGTTGCCAGTTCGATTCCCAGTCAGGGCACATGCCTGGGTTGCAGGCCAGGTCCCCAGTTGAGGGGGTGTGAGAGGCAACCAGTCGATGGTTCTCTCTTTCCCTTTCTCCTTCCCTTCCCCCGTTTCTAAAGTAAATGAATAAAATCTTTTTTTAAAAAATGAGGTTTGGGTACCAACTCACCCAAGTTTTATAGTGGGGGGAAGCTGAGACTCAGAGGCCATCCCACAGTCCAAAACAGAAAATGAACAACATAATTGTCACCCCTTAGAGAGAGGGGGTTGAGTGATCACAGAGACATAGAGTACCGCTCAGGGAATGTAATCAATGATGCTGTAACAGTTGTGTGTGGGGCCGGGTGGGGGCTGGGAATACCTGGGGGTCACTCTGTACAGTGTCTGACCTCTCTGCTGGACGCCTGACGCCGACAGACAACAATACCGCATGTCAACTGTAATCGGAAAACAAAAATTAAAAAAAAAAAAAGACAGTGAAAGGCAAAAGAATCAACAAATTATCCTGAGGGGGTGGGAGGGGATGGGCTGGAAAGCACCGCTGTGCTTACATAACCTTAAATAGTTGGAGGGGCAGCTCCTCAAATGGGGGAAAGGCCGGGGCGGACCCGAGGGTCCGTGCATTTACGTGCTTGGGAGGAGGGGGCTCCTGTCAGGTTGTTCCTAGTTACATGTGTGTGAGTGTTTGTGTGTGGATGATTTGCTGGGGGAATGGACAGATGTGGTGTTGTCCTGCTGCCTACAATGCACTGGTGTCTAATTCTAGGTTTTGCACATGTATGTCTTTATGTGTGTGCGTGTGTGTGTACCCGGATGACATAGATGAATGCAGGTACCCTCCATCGCGGGGTGGAGCACCGGCCAGCCTTCCTGCAACTGGGGAATGGGGGAGGAAAACCGGATCAGCCCGCTCTGGGCTCCTCGTGGCCTGCTCCCTGGGGAGGTGTGTTCTCGACAGGGTACGTTAGCATCACTGTTCTGTTCTCCTCGAAACCCTTCCCGTTGTGACTGGCCGGTAGCTGTGGTGCCTTCCAGCCACTCCTGACGTAATTGGTCACTTCCCCTCAGGCTCCATGGGTGTTATGGCGCCACATGCAGGGCCAAGCGGCTTTCAACAATCTTAATCTTTACCAGCTGTCTCCTCCGCCGGTTTCCAAAGGGACTTACCTATCCGGAGCGCTCTAAAGCGTGTGTGTAGACCGTTTAGACGTCAGGAAGGGTACTGTTCTCGAATGCTTCCCTGGGTCCGCAGCATAGCTGCTGGGCTTCCTTCTTTTTCATTGTCTGGGGGTTCACGCCCCAGCACGCTGGCCCGTCAGCAGAGAGAGGAATGCGTGCTAGCTCTTCTGTCCACTCTGGCCCTGGGCACGTATCTGTACAATCTTTACATGCTTAAGTATGTGTGTGTGTCTTGTCTGCTTCTGAAACTGCATCCTGACATGTTAACATGCATCGTTTGAGGCAACCCTACGTGAAGTGGATGTGTTCTTTAACAGATGTATAGTCGTAGGGAAGATGCATTGGAGTTCCTCCATGCCTTTCAGTCGTCTTAAATCATGCATATCATGGAAACTGTAAAAACGTGCAAAGAGCTGGCTCTTACACCTGTCTAAATCCAGTTCTTCTTGTCCCCTCTCAGGGGCAGCACTGAGAGGAACGGCCCCCTGCTGACCGTCATTTTGAAATCCACGCCCCCCACCAGTTATTATTATAGTCAATTCCATTTCTTAGTTATTAAGTAAATTCTCTAACTTAGACTTTCTTGAGAAAAGAGCCATCCATTTCACGAAGATACTGCAATTATTGTCAAGAGTTGTTCATCCAGCCTCAAGTTGCTCTAAGTTTAAGCTTCCCTCTTTTTTTTTCTTGCCACAACGAATGTGTCACCTGTTGACTCTGTTTGACCTAAGAGTTTTACAGGTAAGGACTTTCTAGAAATTCTAGTGGCAGGATTTGGAGGGTTTAATAGTTTGTTATTCACTTACAGCTGGACGCTGTTATGGTCTGAGAATGTTGCAATTTCTGGCTTTCGGAAATGATTGCAGTTTCTTTATAGACTAGTGTAGGATCAGTTTTTATGATTGTTCCATTAAGTGCTGCAAGAGGGCATGTTATATCTATTTCTAGGGCCCAAGGCTAGTTGGCGATTAAATCAGCATATCTCTTTTCTTCAAGTGACTTTTCCGTGTTTATGTCACCGCTTGATGTAGGAGACACTGGGTGGCACCTTACACCCCGGCGGTGGGCTTTCCTCAGCACCCTGGGTGTCTCCTGCTGAGTGTGCGTTCTGTAGTCGGCGTGTTGATTAGTCAGGATGGGTTTGCACGACGGTCCACGCTCACTCCCCTCCCACCGACAAAGGGGAGCCTATTGGCTCATGCACGGGCTCTGCGCACCCTCTTAGAGTCTTAGTTTTTACCCTTTCATCATCAACGTCTTGATGAAGTCTCTGAATATTTTTTTTTGCCCAGAACAGAATGATGTCTGGTTGTGACATTGAGGGAGTCAGAGGCCGCGTGTGAGGAGCGTGGCCTCCTCTACCCAAGGAACGCATTAGAAAGGTGTCGCTGAACTTCCCGCTCCCGCTTTAGGTTGCGACTTCTGCTGCTTCCTGGTTTTACTGCCCACCTTTTGCGAAGCACAGGGTGAAGGAAGCCAGCTGTTACCGTTTTTGCTTCTACTTTTGAAGACGAAAGTTTTTATCGAACCTCCTGAAGTGGAAGTGTTAAAATCCCAGCGTAGGTCCGGCGTTCAGGGTGAGAGACGCTCCGGTGGCCGTGTTTGGAGAACCTGTCCTCCGTCAGCAAGTCCTCTAAGTCGTCTGCTAAACCTGTCCTCTCCTTGGAGTAGCTTTCTCTAAGATGGAGAAGTTTGTCATGAGTGTTCTCAAAGGCCACCCCAAACGGTTAAAACGAGGTCCCTTGGGTGCTTTGAGGTCCACCCACTTGGTCTCCAGAAAACAGTCCAAAATAGTCTCTATTTTCTAAAGAATTTTGATCACAAAGTAAAATAGATGTGCATGATTGCTTTCTTTTTCTCAGATTAAAAATAAATGAAGCTTGCCCTGGCCAGCTCGCTTGGTCGAAGCATCATCCCGCACATCCAGACACCGGGGGTTCAGTCCCTGGACGGAGCGCGTACGGGAGGCCACCAGTCGATAGTTCCCTCTCTCATTGGTGCATTTATCTGTCTCCCCCCTTCCTTTCTCTCTAAAATCAATAAATATATCCTCAGGTAAAAAAATTGAAAAAAAAAAGTTTGTGAAAGATGTCTAGAAATACGAAATGGTATCCTGCCATGGTCAGGAACCTAAAATTACACACGAAAAAAGCAGGAGAAAAATTTAGTCGAAAGAACGAAACATCACAAATACAGATTTCATACATACTTTGGCCCATCTTGCAACCTATAAAATATTGTAAAGTGGTTGGAGCAAAACACGGCATTTGGAAAAAGAACCACAATATTGTAACATAAAGGAACGTGCATTCTCGCATGCAACTGGATACATTTGCATATTTCCACTAGCGTGGTCAGTTGCTGTTACAATTTTTACTTGATTTTCTTCACCAGAAGTTAGATTTGTGTTTTGTTCAGTTCTGATTTCCCAAGAATCGCTTCTATCACCATGGACAGAGAACAGAGGGGGAGATGGGGGTCTTTGGGGTCAGGCAGACAGACCGGTGTGGCCTCAGAGGGCACAGGAACCTCAGTGACAGTTTACAGCTAAACAGGGCAAGCTTACTGCTTTGGGGAGCTGGCTGGTGTCACTGCGTTCCACAATCCTTGGAAACCGAAAGAGAGACTGCTGGATGGGGAGGCAGGAAATCTAATTTTTAGTTTCTAATCTACCACTTTTTTTTTTTTTTTTGCTTTTCTGAACATCAGTTTCCTTACTATTGAATAAACAACATGGTGATACCGACACTATTCTTTGGCCTCATGAGGTTACAACAAACTCCAACAATACACTTGAAAGCACCTTGCACACTCCCGAGCACTTTCCCACTGGGAGGCAGAGCACAGACCTACGGAGAATCACAGCAACGGTGCCCCGGAGCTCAGACCGTGGTGGAAATTTTCACAGAGGTTATAGGTCAAGTTGAGCACCTGTGCAATGACACGGAGAGAATGGTACTCTTCAGCAGCTGACCTGAAAGGTCCTCTTAGGGAAACTCTTGTGTGTTTTCTCCAGGAACCCCTGTGAGGGGCCCGCTGGCTTTGAGTACTGGTGGCATGTACACAAGTTTGAAGGTCGGATAGGGAGTCGGGGTGCTCCTTAATGTTTCAAGGGGAGCGTCTTTGGGGAGAGGAAGTCGAGGGGCTGAGTTTGGAAGGTGACCAAGAGAATGTCAAAGATGGGGGACTTCAGAAAATGCATGATTTGCTCCCACGAAAATGTAGCCTTCACCCACGCGATAGCATCCAAAGGGCCGTGGCTGAAGAGCCAGACATCCTAACACTCGGTTTTCTTCCTTCCTTTTTTTTTTCTCCCATCAAAGTCATTTGCATTTTTTCCCTCTTTCCGACCCCCAGGACGTCAGGGAGCTATTGCGGTGTGCTTGCACATCCAGACCCAGCAGACAGTCAACGACTCCCTGTGCGACGCGGTCCACCGTCCCCCAGCCATGAGCCAGGCTTGCAACACGGAACCCTGTCCGCCCAGGTAGGTGCGTTCTCGTGCCCCTGGGGCGCGCTGTGCGCGGAAGGCAGCGCACCTGTGCGTGGGGACAGGGTTCACAGGGCTGCTCAGCCCGGCCTCCGTCGGGCTACACCCCTCTCTGCTCACATTCGGCTGTAGCCAGGTGCTTGCTCCGCCGTGCAGATGCTGCCCAGCTGTTAGCAGGAAGCCTCTCTTCCGCCTGCATTAAACACGCGTGAACACGCATGGCCTGCTGCTGGCAAGACCAAGAGGCCAACGGGCTTGTTCTCTTTCCCCGCTTGTCTTGTCGAGGGCATTCCTCGGCCTAAGGCCACAGGGCAGAGCGCGGGGGTGAGCAGCGTGAGCGCCTGCAGCCGCAGGGGCCCGGCCGTGTGTGTTCAGGGACTGAGTGATCCCTGTCTGTTCCTGAGAGCTGGCCCCGTGGGTTACCGCACTGGGTCTCAGAGGGTGGGATGCAGCAAGGTCCGGGCCTCGAGGACTGGGTGAGGAGGACTTCTTTGCGTCTCCTTGGTAGGAAAGGTTGACCCTAAAAGTTCGTCGGCTCCCCTGCTTGAGTCCGAAGATCCTGGGGAATTTTGTCAGGAGGGTGTTTCATCAGAAGTCCCCCCAACCCAGTTTCTCTGTCCCTGGGTGTTGCTGGCTACGGCGGCTGCAGCTCAAGGCTTCTCACACAAAACCTCCCGGAACCCAGCCCCGGGCCTCCCTTCCTCTTGTCCCCTTTGCCTCGATGGTCTCAGTCAGTTTCCTGCGACCAGACTGGCTTCCCATGAAGGGGCTTTTTCTGGCTTCAGTTTTCCTCCGGTAACACAGACACAACATTCTTGACAGTTTATGACCCAATATATATTTTTAAGATTTTATTTATTTTTATAGAGAGGAGAGGGGAGGGAAAAAGAGAGCGAGAGAAACATCAATGTGTGGTTGCCTCTTGCATGTCCCCCCACTGGGGACCTGGCCCACAACCCAGGCAGGTGCCCTGACTGGGAATCGAACCGGCAACGTTGTGGTTCAAAAGCTGGTGCTCGATCCACTGAGCCACAGCAGCCAGGGCACCGCCCAATATTTCATTAATCTCTCCTGCACATTCTTAGCGGCCATTGCCTTCATTCACACCCGTGCGGCCTGAACTGTGGGCTGCTCATGTGCCCCTGGACATGTGTGCAGAGTAACCATGTGAACCTCCCACACGAAACCCTTCTGTCGTGGATTAAAATCCACATTTGTGACTTTGGCATAGCACTGGTTTCCCAGGGCCACTATAACAAAGGATCATGAGCTGAGTGGCTTGTGATTGAACAGAAACAGATTGTCTCAGAGCTCTGGACACTAGAAGGGCAAAAACCAAGGTGTTGTCTCCAGGGGCGGCTCCTTCCGAGGGTTGTGAGCTAGCACCTCACTTCCGCCAACCTCTGGCGTTCCTTGGCCTGAGGGTGGTGTTTTCCCGTGGTCTTCCTTCTGTCTGTCTCAGCACCCAAATTTCCCCTTTGACTGGGGTTGCTGCTGGTGCTGGGTTAGAACCCACCCTGCTGACTCATCCTAACTTGAATATCTGCAAAGACCCTCTTTCTAAATAAGGTCACATCTGCAGGTACTGGGGTTAGGTCTTCAACATCCTTGGGGGCAGACCGTTCAACCCCAAACAGCATGAAAGTCTTCTGTGACCCCGGTTTTAGGTTCTTGAACCACACCCCCTGACACTACTTCTCTTACCACCCACGCGGTCACTCACCCGAAGGAGCGTGCTCAGTGACCACGGTAATTTTCGCCATGCCCCTTGCTCACGCTCTGTCCTGCCTCCTGGGCGTGGCGCAGCCTCTGCCAGGAGCCCTTCTCTGACTATGGAATATGCTGACTCTCTCCCGTAAAAGTAACTATTGGCTTCCCTCTCGCTGTGTAAAGAAGTCCAACAGGATGGGAAATGGGATCTTCACCCGAGACACTGGAGACAGGGGAACCCCTCCCATCCCAAGAGAAGTGGAAATGCCTCAGGGACATGGGGTGGAACCCTGGCCAGGCTTCCCTCTGCCCAGGAGTTTCAGGCACGCCCTCAGCTCTCTGGGCCTAGTTGCTCGTCTGAATCACGACAGAAGACGGGAGACTTCGGGGTCCCCCAGGTCCCCGTCGGTGCTGATCTTTCTTTGCGGAGGAGTGCTTCCCGCTGGGGTCTCCCATTCGCGTCTCCAGAACCATGCCTGGTCTCTGTGCTCTCAGCCTCTCGTGTCTCCTTCTGAGCAGCTCTGAGTACCCAGGGCTGGCTTTGGTTCTACCGACAGCAGCCTTGGCCTGGACTGCCCAGGAGGTCGAGGCAGGGGTGAGTCTGGTCTGCACCGCCATCCTGCCTTTGCCCAGCAGATCGGGAGATTTCACAGGTCTGGAAACCGTGGCAGCAGGCTGCCGCCGGGTGTGTACTGGTTCCCCCGGTGCGCCAGCCAGCCAGCTGTGGGTGGGATGCCCCCGTCCCCCGGCCCCTGCCTGGGCGGGAGCCACTCTCGCTCCTTCTCTTCCCATCAGCGTCTTCCCCACAGGGCCTCCAGGCCCCACACCACCGAGCCCCCAGTATGTCTTGGCCACTTGGCAAAATTCAGAGTCTGGTTTCTGTAAAGGGAAATACTATTCCTCATTTCAAAGTCGCAGCTTCAGTAAATGTTTTGGAAGGCTTGAGAGTTACGTTGGGGAGAAAACAAAACAAAACAACACCACCCCCAACAGCAGAGACAGAGGGTTGCTGCCAAAATAAAGGTAAGTTGACCAAAAAATGGTTCAGGTTCTAAAAAGCAGCAGTGTAGGAATAACAGGGACAGGGGATGGCACAATATTTTCCGTACAAATATTTACTGGCTCCAAGGGCAATAGCAGTGAAATATCGCCCCAGGGTGAGACTGACCGTGAGGCGGGTCGGACACTCGGCGGTGCATCTGTGTTTACCCAGAAGCAGACAGGTCGATGTGTGTCCCTGGCCTCTCAGAGCTGGGGTGCTGGGAGGCTATTTGCTCTGTGGGGGCTGTGCCCCGGGTCTGCCCTCTGAACTGCTGAGCGTCTGCTGTGATGCGTGGGGTGTGCCTTGTCCAGGATGGGGGTGGGGGCAGCAGCCTGTAGAAACCTGGGGGCTTACTTAATGGGCCCACTAGTGTGGGGGGGGGGCTTCTGCTGCTAGGGAGGGAGTGGGGAAGCGAGGGGGAAGGTGGGTGTGTTTTCTGTAGTAATTCATCTCCCGGTTTTTGAATTAAAAAAAAAAAAAGTTCTATATCCGGTAGTTCATTGTAAATGAGAAGACATCGTGAGCCATCTCTTGGTTAAAATGTTTCCTTCCCAGCCCCTGACGCCCCTCACTGATGGGTCCAGCTCTATGCCTTTTTGCCAGGTGACTGGAACGTCTTAAATGGCATGGGAATCCACCAGCTTCTTGAAAACTTACAGGAGTTCGGGCATCTAGTCCCTTTCTTGAAAAGGGCTTTTCCTAGTTTCCTAAAAACTTATCTATGTTGTCTAGGTTTTCAAATGTATTATTAAATTCTCCGTATTTTAATTAGAGTTTGCATCCTCGATATTGTAGGGGCTTACAGAAGTATTTTACAGCTTTATTTTTTTTGTTTTACATCCTTTTATTTTTCTGATAGCTCTCGGCTTCCACTTCGTACATATTTTTGCTTCCTGTCTCCACACTTGTATAATTATTGTGTCTTCACTGAGGACTCCCGCCTTCGTATATTAACATTTCAGTTTCTGTCCTATTACATTTGCCTTGAATTTTTCCTCCAATTTAAACAATAAAACACTTATTATAGAAAATTAGAAATAAGAAAAACTGAAAACCACTTTTAATACAATTTTTTTACAGGAAACTAAGTTATTTTTCCTGATCAGGAGTGCTAATTATATGAAAAATCACAGGCAAGAATAGAGAAAATAAAAATCCTATGAATCAGAGACCCTCACTTAACGTTGAAGTGTATAATTATCCAGACTTTTTTCTACATGCATTTATAAATGCACAAAGCAGTAGGATTGTATTCAACATGTTATGGCCTGCCTTTTTCCTAATAAAAGTATATTATGAATGTCTTGCATGTCAGTAACTATATATCTACTTTATTATTTTAATGACCGCTGGTATTGTGCTAAATTAATAGGCAATATTTATTAAGATTGTCTCCCTTACATTTTATAAAATTTAATTGAATATTTACTTATTTATTGCTAATACCAATGATGCTGGAACAAATTTTTTTTAAGGTACATTTTTTTTTAAAGATTTTATTTATTTATTTTTAGACAGAGGGGAAGGGTGGGAGAAAGAAAGGAAGAGAAATGTCAATGAGTGGTTGCCTCTCATACGCCCCCTACTGGGGACCTGGCTCGCCACCCAGGCATGTGCCCTGGCCGGGAATTGAACCAGCGACCATTTGGTTCGCAGCCCACGCTCAATCCACTGAGCCACTCCAGCCAGGTTAAGGCACATTTTAAGCATTTTATGACTGTGTCCTCATGGTATCTCAACAGTAACAAGTTAAAAATTCATGTTCGCTGCCCTGGCTGGTGTAGCTCAGTGGATTGGGCGTGGGCTGCGAGCCGGGCATCGCAGGTTCGATTCCCAGTCAGGGCACATGCCTGGGTTGCAGGCCATGTCCCCCAGCAACCGCACATTGATGTTTCTCTCTCTCTCTCCCCCTCTCCCTTCCCTCTCTAAAAAATAAATAAATAAAATCTTTAAAAAAAATTCATGTTCGCTAATAATGAAACATCCACAAGTTAAAGTAACCACAGTGAACAACTTTTCGCCCAGCAGACGAGCAGAGACTCTTTTCAGTGGTTTCACCTGGTGCGGGCGTGAGTGGATGGAAGCAGGCGCCCACCCTTCTGGTGGGAGTGTGAACGGGTATGCTCTCCCTTGGAGGCAATTTGGAAATATGTGCCAAAAGCAGCTGCCCTGGTTTTTCATTTTTACAGATGTTTCATGAAAAAACCTGACTTTTCCAAGATCTTCCTGGAAGGGAATCAGTGTGTGTGTGTGTGTGTGTGTGTGTGTGTGTAGCATGCAGTAAGTCCAATCCTAACGTAAAAGAATTTTTCCAAATAACGCATCCAGGTGCCCTGAAACCTTCCTGAAGTGTGCTTCTTAGCATTTCAAATTTCTTCTGACACCCGCATAAATCATCCTGGCCTTGAGCTCTGTTCAAAACCAAACCACGGTTTTGTTACCGCCACACGGTGGTAGGTGAGCAGGCGGAGGAGCCGTCTTCCTCCCTCTCTGGACTTTCCCCAGTGGGCAGCATCTGTAACCGCGCCCCTGACGTCTCTTGCCCCTCAGCCTAGTCTCTCTGTGTTTGAGCGGCAGACGGTGCTGGAGACGCTGAGGCTGTGGGTTCTGCAAGCGGTGGATGAAGCCCAGGGCCCCGGAGAGCCTGGGGTGTCTGTGTGTAGGCTGTTGATGGTGGTCTCGTCAGCCCGTCCCACATCCCCCCTTGTTCTCTGGTGCAGGTGGCACACGGGCACTTGGGGACCCTGCTCGGCTACCTGCGGTGTTGGGATCCAGACCCGGGACGTGCACTGCCTGCACCCCGGGGAGCCCCCTGCCCCTGCTGAGGGGTGCGAAGATGAGAAGCCCCACGCCCTGCAAGCCTGCAACCAGTTCGACTGCCCACCCGGCTGGCACATTGAAGAGTGGCAGCAGGTACGGCCGCCCTCGGACTCCCCTGCTCCCCAGACCCACCAGGGCGAGTGCCCAGCCTTGACCCCGCATCCCGCCCCGCTCCCGTGCCCTCAGTGCTCCCGGACATGCGGCGGGGGCACTCAGAACCGGAGGGTCACTTGCCGGCAGCTGTTAACGGACGGCAGCTTTCTGAACCTCCCGGACGAGTTGTGCCAGGGACCCAAGGCGTCGCCCCGCAAGTCCTGCGCCAGGACAGACTGCCCTCCGCACGTCACCGTGGGAGACTGGTCCGAGGTGAGGGCTGCTCCTTCCCAGCCTCACGCTCCCTGCGTCCTCGCCCCTCTGATGTTCCGCCGCTGAATCTTTCTCCGCAAGACGAGGGCTGAGACCCGTGTGCAGTTCAGTCTCCATTCCCTGAAGTCGTGTCGCAGGTCCCAGCTGTTACTCATGGCGACCCGCAGCGTGATTGCGCATTAGCGGGCAGCCCCATCCTGGGCGTCCCCGTGGTGCTCCCATCTGGCTCCCGGCGCCCTCAAGCCAGGAGATCGCCAGTGGGTCCCTCCAAGCTCTGAGCAGATAAACGCTCTTCTTCCCCAGAGTCTTTGCAAAGCCGGGGAGGAGGCCAAATGGTGTCGCAATAGTGGTCCTTACCCAAGCACAGGCCTGCTCACCCAGGACAGGAGAATTGTTCAGGGGGTGAGGTCTTGCTGGAAGAAGTACGAGGAGGTAAAAAGGGGTGACGCACCTGAGCCAGGGTGGACCTGAGGCCCGTCAGTTCCCTAGGCAACCATTCTTCGGGGCGAGAGCAAGCTGGTCACACCCCAAGAGGGCAGGCCAGGCACAGTCAGGAGCCCTCCCCGTCCCAGCCCGGCCACCCCTCTGGGAAGCCTGCACCTGGGAGAGGAGCAGGTGTGTGCGCATGCAGGAGGGCTGAGCCCGTGTCAGCCTTGGACACTAAAAGCCACCTTTAGATTCATCATGCACACAGGGTGCCAGCAGTTTGGGGTCCCCCTGAGTTCAGTAGTTTTCCTGTTAGGAAAAATTTCCTCTCATTTAAGAGAGAGGGGAAGGGAAGGAGGAAGAGAGGGAGATAAATGTCAATGTGTGGTTGCCTCTTGTGCACCCCCTACTGGAAACCTGTCCCATAATCCAGGCATGTGCCCTGACTGGGAATTGAACCGGCGACCCTTTGATTCTCAGGCTGGCACTCAATCCACTGAGCCACACCAGCCAGGGCCAGAGTTGCTCTGTTTTGGCAGAGACTCGGATAGCAAATTGGCCACCTGCCCTGTAGCTTTCGTCCAGACAAACCCCTCTGCCGCAGGATGGCTCACTTGGGGGCAGCTGTCCTCCATTCCACACTGAAATGGGCCACTCCCGCTGGCCCCAGCCAGGCTGAAGAGCCCCACCCAAAATTCCCATTTTGCACGGAGCCGGGCCCCTGACCAGTGCAGGCATCCCCTCTCCCCAACACTCGCTCCACTCATGGCGAGTGTGGGCTTTGCTCCTTCAGTGCTGCCGGCGTTTGCCCTGATTTCCGTAGGTCAAAGTTTTAGCCACAAAGGACCTTTCCGTTCTTCCACTGCTTTCCCAGTTCTAAGACAGGAGCATTGCTCCCAAACGGGGGCCTTCCGTGATCCGTAAACCCTCACCGGCTGTTTGTGCTCCCCATGCTTTGGTGGAGCCTGTGGCCGTCTCGTCTGACTCTTCATCATTCTAACTTCATGGTGTTCCTGGGTGTTTTTAGTATGTTCTACTTGCATGGCTGTCGTGGGTTCGATTCCCAATCAGGGCGCAAACAGGAGGCAAATGACCCGTGTTTCTCTCTCTCTTTCTCTCTCTCTGTCTCCCTCCCTGCCTCTGACCACCCACCCACGTCCCCCCCTTCTCTCTAAAATCAATAACTATATCCTCGGGTGAGGAAATTTTTTAAAAAGTAGCAGAAAGAGCCCCCGGGCCTCTGAGGAGAAAAGGCAGCCAGGTAACAAACATGCCCTCCCTGGCCCCGTGTGCCCCCCGGCGTCCAGTGCCGGGGACCGAGGGCTCACGCACTGCGTTCGATGGGAGAGAGAGCACCACCCAGGCCCGCTCCCTCGCCTCGGTGGTTCTCCCAGGGGGAACCGATGCGAGGAGAACACCGCTCTGTCAGGCCCCCTGGGAAAAGGTCTAGCGCTGGACTGTGGCCGGAAGGCCCGACACGGAGCGAAGGATGGGAGAGGGGTGATTCAGGCAGACGCGGGACGCACCGCAGACAGCCAGCCACTGCGCTTGAGAGCAGACCCCAAATACCGAAATCTCAATGCGATCTGAATAGCGTGATGAAAACGGGGCAGGCAGGGGAGGAGCGGTGGGAGGGAATGGAAGCGCAGTTATTTCCTTTCTTCTGGGCTGCGAGTCAGCAGATATCCTTGGAAGGTCAAATGTGTCATTAAAAATAACGACCCCAGCGAGTCTCTTGTTAGTTTCTTTCGTTTTCTTCCTTCATTTTAGAGGGTTCTTTGAGAATGAATCATTTACGGCAGGGGAAAAAATAAGACATTCAGCCATTGTTTTAATTTCACATTAGTTTTTTCCTAATATACCTAATAAAATGGCCAGTGTACCTAATATAAAATGTCTCATTACCTAATTAAAATTTTAAATTGCGTGTCCATGCAATGATGATCAAGTATCAATGTCACATATCTAATGAGCATGGAATAGTAATGTTACTTTGTGAACAGTTGTTTGGGTAGTTTTTTTTTTTTAACTTCCCTTGTATACATTTCTGTTTCTTGAATTCTTGGTCTGGGGTACGTATCTTTGTTAAAAAAAAAAAGCAAAATCATCTTACTATATAAAAAATAGCTATGAAATAAATTAGATAGCAGGTGTAAGGTCAAAAACCTCCGGTGACGGTAGATTGTTGGGAATTAATTGCTATCTCAGCAAGAGAGCAGGGAAGGCGTGGAGCGAGGGAGGGGAGCGGAGGAGAGAGGGGGTGCTCTCCACGTCTGCCACGACCACGGAGCCCAGGACGTGGCTCGAGTCCTAGCCTACCCCCACGTGAAGCCCCTTCTTCCTGTCGGCCGTGTTGTGTGCAAACGCCGCACTTCATCCCGCCGTGCAATTCTCGTTGCAGTGTTCGGTCAGCTGCGGCGCGGGCACCCAGCGCAGGGAGCAGGTGTGCCAGAGGCTGACCGCCAAGGGCCGGCGCGTCCCCCTCGGCGAGTCCTCATGCCGCGACCTCCCGGGGCCCCCTCTCGTGAGAGCGTGCCACATGCCCGCGTGCAGCCGTAAGTGTGCGAACGTCCCGTGTGTCTCTGTGCCGACGGCGTTGCTTTCCGAGTGTCGCCTGGGCGGTTCTGATCTGTAGATCACGGGAGCCAGCCGGAGCTCAGCAGCGCTTGAAGCTGCAAACTCTGTCGTGTCGAAGGCCGAGGCAAAGCTCTGGGAAGAGTCAGCTGTGAGGACTGTCTGCCCCCAGAATGATTGTATCTTCTGGGTTCCCTCCCCTGGAGTGCCACTTCCTTACATCCGCACTTGACCGTGGCTTTCTCCACTTAGAATTCATGGGTGTTCCCTGTGGAAGTGAAGCCACCGTACTTTCTGGGTCTCGTTCTTGTTTTTGTTTTTTTCTTTTTCTTCTTCCCTAACAATAGATTCGGACTCATTCTATAAAAGTGGAAGAGATAAGAGATAAGCATTTTTCATTTTCCGAGTATCTCTTCCTGTGTTTAATCTAAAACCAGAAATGCCTTTGGTTTTCAAAAATGGCACTTTGGATACCTCTCCAATTCTTTAAGTTATAATTAATTATAATTACTAAGGTAATAATATATAGTTAATTATATTATGTGGTTAATATAATTAATTATATTATACGGTTAATATAATTAATTATATTATACATAATATACAAATATATTAATTATATTAATTATCATTATATTTACTAAGTTATGACTTATATCAGCTTGGCCTGGAGAGTTCCTAGCATGGCTTTAAAATATCCCGAAGCTGACGTATATGTAATGTTTGTATTTCCAGTGTACTTGGGAGGACATACGTTCACATGTGCATGAGTCTGTTTTGTGCAGGGGATGACAGGAAAGGAGTTGTGCCCTGTCCCTGCAGCAGTTGAAAACGAGGCAGCAGAGTGTGGCGGGAGGTGGGGAGGGAGGGGGGGACCAGGCACGCTGCACATGCACGGCTTCTGGGTGTATTTCTAGTTTTATTTTTCACCCGCTTTGATTACTCGCCTGTAAGGTAACGTTAATTACCCCGGGTATCCTCCTGAGCTTACGGTGAGAAAAAAAAATCAGAAAATAACTATTAGTGTCATGCTGCTTAGGAAAACGTACGTACAGTTGTGAAATCTCCGCTTACCAACAACATTCCCAGAGAAACTCACAAAGCAAAGCAAGAACCACAACGATGTTTCAAAAAGCAGCAGCATTTTTTGAGCCCTTACTATGTATGATGGAGAGTGCCTTTCGTGCATCCACTCACTTAGTCCCCACAACATCTCGAGACAGATAGAATCCCTGTTTGGAGACAAGGAACCCAAGATTTAGAGGAAATGTGAGACCCAGCCAAGGACCCGCAGCTGCCAGTGGCCCCCGTGCCGCTGACCGCGAGTCTATCTGATTCCTGAGCTCACGCTCTCTGCCACCTCTCTGCGCTGATTCATGGACAACATGAACATTTTCCTTTTTCCCTGGAAAGTCTTTGAGAACCAATGTTTAAAATCTTGAGCTTCCAAGCCCTTGAGAGGCCAGGCTCTACGGGATCCCGGAGTTCAGGCCTGTCTGTGGCGTGTGGTACTCTGTCACGCTTCAAGCGGCGAATCGATCTAATTTTTATTAATTGTGGATGATTTTATAGCAGTGTGGCTAGACCATAAACTGCCCGAGAGCAGAGTGAAATTAAAGTATCGCTGGCAGCTCCCTCTAAAATAACAGAATAACATGTGGGACCACATCGTGGTTCTGAGGGCACGAAATGTGGTGCACAATGAAATTGTCAATTATTCTGGCAGGCAGCAGAGAGTTGAGGAAAACGATAAGTCTTAAAAAAAAACGAGGAAAAGACAGTAATATTTATTCTTTGCCCCACCCCACTCCCGAGCTTGCCAACTCGTAGGTCACGGAAGCAGACAGGAGACAGGAATGCACACTCCCAGCACAGCCAGCACACCCTGAGCTGGGCCTCCCCTCCAGCTGCAGCCTGGCCTCAGGCCACAGCCGTTGCTCAGGGGCCCTTGCTGGCTGTGATGTGGCTTTTCCATCCCCTTCCTCTCACCACCGTGTGGTAGAGCCGAGCAAGGAACTTCCATTGTCCCATGCTCCCGAGCCCAGCAGTGTCTGCATCACCTTCCCACTGTCCTCCCACACTTGGCGCCGGCACTGCTCCCGTCACACCACCCGGGTGCCTCACGCGCAGACCCACGGGACACTTTCTGCCTTTCTGCAGGACAAGCGTTGGCTTGTGTTGGCCTTGGGAGGTTACTGTCAAAACGCTGTTCGTGCTGAGATGTTTGTTGGCACCTCCCTCTTTTCCTTTTCTCTCCCCCCCTCCCCCCCCCGCCCCGCAGAAGTGAAAGCAGAGAGGAAGACGAGACCCGGCAAGCAGGGTCCTCAGATCCTGGGCGTGCGGAAAGTCTACATCCAGACGAGGGAAGAGAAGCGCATCAACCTGACCGTCGGCAGCCGGGCCTACCTGTTGCCCAACACCTCCGTGATCATCAAGTGCCCAGTGCGGCGGTTCCAGAAATCTCGGATCCAGTGGGAGAAGGAAGGCCACTGTCTGCAGAACTCCAAACGCCTGGGTGTCACCAAGTCGGGCTCCCTAAAGATCCACAGCCTCACGGCCCCCGACAGTGGCCTGTACCGCTGCATCGCGGGCCCCGCCCAGGAGACCGTGGTCCTCAAGCTCATTGGGACGGACAACCGTCTCATCGCACCCCCGGCCCTCGGAGACCACCCCCGGGGGCTCCCGGGGACCGACCACGGCCACGCCGACGGGTTGGGAGTCACGTGGCATCGGATGAGGCAGATGTGGAACGACAAAAATGAGCTTCATTGGGACGGGGGCCCGACAAGCCCCCAGCCTTTCCTCAGGGCTCTGCTGGGACACTGCCCCAGCTCCGAGGGCAGCACCAGCTCCTGGCAGCTGAAGACAAAGCAGTTCGAAGCGGCCGTTAACCAGGGTGCCTACAGCATGGACACGGCCCAGTTTGATGAGCTGATCAGGAACATGAGCCAACTCCTGGAGACCGGGGAGGCCAGTGACGACGTGGCCTCGCAGGTGATATATCAGCTGGTGGCCGAGTTGGCAAAGGCCCCGCCGGCGCACTTGCCATGGAGGGCCAGCCGGGAGGAGACGCCCCCTGAGGCTCAGCTCAGAGGGGACATGGGACGTGAACCCCAAAGCTCGAGTGGGAAAAACTCAGGCAAGCTGACGTTCAAGCCGAAGGGACCGGTTCTCGTGAGGCAAAGCCAGCCCACCTCGATTTCGTTGAACAAAACAGTAACTTCAAGGATTGGGAATACCGTGTACGTCACGAAAAAGACGGAGGTCATCAACCTCCTGTGTGAGCTTGTCACCCCCAGCGAGGTCACCTACACGTGGACCAGAGACGGAGCGTTGTTACGACCCTCAGAAAAGTAAGTAGGGTGAGAGTCCAGTGTTCCCTTTTGTGAGATCTTGTGAATGGTTATTCCAGTTTTCTCGAAAACATTTTCAAATTCCTTCTCTTAAGAATGTGTTTCCAGCCCCGGCTGGTGTGGCTCAGTGGATTGAGCGCCAGTCTGCAAACCGAAGAGTCACCAGTTCGATTCCCAGTCAGGGCACATGCCTGGGTTGAGGGCCAGGTCCCCAGTAGGGGGCGTGTGAGAGGCAACCACACATTGATGTTTCTCTCCCTCTCTTTCCCCTCTCTTTAAAAATGGATAAATAAATAAATTTTTTTTAAAAAGAATGTATTTCCAGCAGAATTCTTTAGGAAAGAATCCCCCCAAAATGTAAAGGTGTGTTTTTTACATACGCTTTCAAATGTGTAACATTTAACGGTGTTATTCCCCATTACTCATACATAAGCGTGACGTGACAGTGCCCGTGAGGCTGAGCTTGAGCGTGTATGTAGCCTCTCTCTGTGCAGAGCGCTTGCCATCCAAAAGAAAAGCGTCTAAGGCCGATTTAAAAGTAGGCACACGTGCAGTCGTCCTGTATTGCAGATCACCGCCTGGTGCTCTGACATATCTCGGACCAACGGGGGCTCCTCTGAGCTGACGTCAGCCCCGTGAGGAGGGCAGGGCTGGGGTCCACAATGTCGTTGAGAAGCAGGAGCCCCTGACTAACTCGTGACCCATCAGAACGAGGGACCACATCTCTGACCACCGCCGCCCACAGTGTTTGGGTATCACACACACACAGGAGCCCTGGCGGAAAGACTGAGTATCTGAAGTGGTTTTCTGTGTCGTGCAGTTTCTAATGTCATAAAATCTGAAACTAGAAGATAACACAGTTCAAAGATTTTAGAGCTGTTCACCACAAGATAACAAATCCTGTGCTATTTTATTGTGACCTGTCAGTGCAAATGTATCACAATTCACTTATTTTCTATGAAATAACAGAGAATAGCAGGAATAGCAGTTCCTTTTGCATTCCTTACTGTCTCTAAATCTTGCTACATGAGACTGTAGACATTTTGCTTTTTTAAATTCACATTTAAGACTTCAGGATGCACCTTATCTGCCTCTGGAGACTGTTGAGAAACACAAACAAAATACCAGATGTTAAACTGTTTTGTGGACCACGAGGCACATTAAAAATGCAAGTTTTACTTTGTATCATGAATTTTGGGCATGGAGCCTCGTATGGGGTCCACCAGGAAAAAACTAGGTATAATTCAGTGTTTTAGAATACCTTAATTTAGGCTGTGTCTTAGAATGAAAGGATAGAACAGACTTAATTTTTTAAATTGTTTGCCCTGGTGCGAAATGACATTTCAGAAGTGGGAAGAACCTCCCCGATCAATAACCTTGGCCGTTCTCAAATCCGTTCCGTCTTAGGGCCCCTTTAACTGACCAAGGAGCCCAGAGAGCTTTTGTGCGTGTGAGTTATAGCTGTTGCTGTTCACCGCATTAGAAATTAAAACCAAGCAGTGCTTAAAACATCTGTTTATTAATCCATTTAGAAACAACCATAATCCGCTGCCGACGCGTTCATATAAAATAACGTCATTCCTGAAAAGCAATATTCTCAAAAAATGGACGGGTCAGAACGGCATTGTTTCCCATCTTTGCAAATTAACGTCCAGATTAATACGATCCATCTGGATTCTCATACTTCTGCGTGAAATCTGCTGGGATGTGTTTTTTTGAGCCGAAGCTTCTGGAGGAAATTTGGCCTCGTCCAGAGATGTTAGTTGGAAAAAAAAAAGGAGGAATAATTTAATAGCCTTTTCAGATGCTTGTGGGTGTCCTTCTCTGATACTACACGAAACTAGGTGAGTGGTGTTTCACCCTCAAAGGCTGGTGGGAATGTGGGATCTAAGATCACATGAATGAAATTTCGGTAACCTTTGTTATAATGAGATCTATTCATTGATCTTGCACTCCGAATGGCCCTTTCACCTGCACGGACTTTAGAACCTCACGCGCTGGTCGTGTGGAAAGTGCTGGACCTTCCAAACACTCACAAGCCCCCAGAAACGACTTTAAAAAGTATGCGTCTTCTCTAAGATCACCACCCCTCTCATCAGAAAACTCCGTGAGCCTTGGGAACGCGTCGCTGAGCTGACCGGAGGGAATAGGAATTTTCTGAAATTCTAATCCTCACTTGCAAAGTTCCAGTTCTATCACTGGCCACCAGTCCTGTCTGTGGCGTTCCTGGAGTTGGCCGGCTGACTTTTGCTCGTTTCCAGACATGCTTGCCAAACGCCCCAGTCCAAGTAACCACGGCGTGTCTCTCTCGAGAAAGGACGGTGGTGTTCCAGGAGAGCAGCTCAAACCCTCACACCGACACTCGCACACCGAGAGACCTTCCCGTTTTGACATACAGAATATTAAAACCATGTGTCGTCCAGGGTCATAAAATTAGTGAGTTTTACTGCTTCATTAAGAACATCCTTATGGGAAGTGAGCTGTTTTGTGGGGTTTTTTTCCTTCTTCTTCTTCTTCTTCCCCTGCAAGGGCGCGGAAGTCAAGAATACAGGGACTGCTGGGCTGCACCCACGCCGCTGCCTTGGTCCCTGCCAAGATGCAGCGGCTTTGCCTGCCTCTGCCGCTGCTCTCAGCTCAGGTGTCAACGCAGGGACATGGCAGATGGCGCTTACTCTGACTGGGAAGATAGTTTTGGCCTCACGGGCCCCAGGGGGCCCATGGGTTAGACCCTAACCCTTTAGGGACTGAGGGTCCAGCTCAACAACTCCCTCTGAGACATTGTGAGAAAGCTGAAACGATCGTGGACCGGTGGCCATAGATATCCTCCAGGGGATGGGAGTGCAGGCTCAGTCTGCGTATGTGTGTGTGGAATGGAGTGGGTTTGAAATGGTTTGACTGGACCAGCTGAAATTCCCATTAGTTGCAGAGGCCAAGAAAGGTCAAGAAAAGAACAGGTTTTAGCATAGCACTTCCTACGCATACATGTTTCTGCATGCTGCAAGGGTCGTTCAATATTGACACAATTCCACGTGGGTAGTAAAAGTTTTGTTTTATCTTACCTGGCGGGGTATGCTCACTTGGTTAGAGTGTCATCCTGAAACGCCAAGGTTGCAGGTTCGATCCCCAGTCAGGGCATGTACAAGAATCACCCAGTGAATGCATGAATACGTGGGGCACCAAATCGATGTTTCTTTCTCTCTCCCCCCCTTTCCTCTCTCTCTCTAAAATCAATTAATAAAATATTGTGAGTTTTTTCTAATTTTTAAGAGCCTAAAGGAATAAGATCCATTTTTATTTCCCTTGTTTCCAAACTGACCTCATTAATTTGTCCAACTTGCATTGAATTCCTTTACAGGACAGAGGGTCTCACGTTTAGATACATTTCCTGCACGTGTTGGGATGTGCCCACCGAGCAAGAAGTCTCAGCTAGGAAGGGCAGGCTGTGGGCGGATTCGCTGAGGCTTGTGCCTGTGGAAAGATCACTTCAGTGTTATTTTAAAATGAAGAAGAAGGTCGTGTGGCGGAGGCCAAGGTCAGGTCCCTAAGGAACTCTGTTTGCTCATTCTTCGGCCCAGGGCTGGCCCAGGCTGGCCACGCAGGGGACTCCCTCTCTCGTGCGCTCAGCTGTCCATCTCTGTGACCTTCACTGCGCTGTCAAAGTGAGACCTGCAGACCGAAGTAATACTTTGAGGATTGCTAAATCACACAAACATATATAGATGAAATAACTTTAAGAAAACTCTGCAGTGTACTTATTTTTCGAGATAGTTAACTATTATAGTTAAATGTTTATTCTTTTTTATTTTTAGATTTTATTTTTAGAAAGAGTGGAGGGAGAAAGAAAGAGAGAGAAACATCCATATGTGAAACATCCATTGGGTACCTCTTGCACGCCCCCTACTGGGGACCTGGTCTGCAACCCAGGCACGTGCTCTGACTGGGAATCGAACCAGTGACCTTTCAGTTCGTAGGCTGATACTCAATCCACTGAACCACACCAACCAGAGTTAAACTTTTGTTCTCAATCAACTGCTCCTTCGTAGGAATTTGGCAGTGAACTAGAGTCTGGCCCTATCATAGCTCAGCCTGCCACACTCCTGTCTTTGTCCTGAGAAAGTCGGCTGTTTTGATTTCTGCCTACTTTTGTGTCTTTTTCCGTGTATGCTGCCGGGGAGAGGCGGGTGCTGAGTCTTCCTACTACATGGACTCTATGCCATTATTTTTATCTATTCTGATCATTCATACGCTTTTTCATCCAAGGTTCTTGACAACTTGCTGTATAAAAGTCAGTGAGAATGCACAGCTGTGAATAAACTTGGGTCCCTGCTCTGGAAAAGATCACAATCTAGTGGGAAGAAATTGATTTTTCATCAAATAAATACATGAACCAGAGCAGCAGGAGCCCCAGGGAACCGAAGATAACTCTGGGAGTGCTGGGGAGAGCTTTAGGGGAAATCGCATTTGATCCAGGGCCCAGTGAGGAGGTCGGAGTCTGCCGGAGGGAGGAAGGACATTCCAAATACAGCAAACACCACATGCAAAAGCTCAGGGTGATGAAAGGTTATGGAATGTTCTGGAAACCGTTAGACGTTTGTGCTGGCAGGAGCACAGGGCAAGCAACGTGAAATGACAGGAAATAACAAGGTGGCCCACGTCACAAAGCGATGTATAGTCTTCAGCAATCAGAACAGTCCCCGTCTGCTCAGCTCTGTCAAGTGAATGGGCCGGTGGAGACAGGAGAATGTGAGCAGGTGACCTAGAAGGCACTCTGAATTGTAGGGAAGAAAAAGGGAGGGAGGGAGGGAGGGAGGGGAAGGAAGGAAGGAAGGAAGGAAGGAAGGAAGGAGGAAAGAGGAAAGGGAAGGAAAGGAGAAAGGAAGGAAGGGAGGGAGGGAGAGAGAAAGAAAGAAAAAGAAAATTAAAGCAGAACAAACACTCTTTCTGGTTCCCTGAATAATCTTCTCATTCATTGGGATGCTCCGACCAGCTCTGATTCTCAGAGTGGTACCCCCAGGTTTACAGCCCTTCTGGGCCTTGAGGAACTCCCACATGGCGGCAGCCCTGGTGCTGAGCAGGTGAAATCCAGCCCAGCACGGCCTCAGTGTGGCCGCCTGTGCAGTGACCGGGAGACGGTACCCATTGCTCATCCAGTGTGAAAATCCGAACGGGAGAATTCATGCCTGCAGCTGGTCAGGGAGGATTTAGGTGGCCGGAGTGTCTTTTTAGAGAAGGTGGTAAATGAGGCGTTGAGTCTGTGCCAGAAAGCCCCTGTCTCGTGCGCAGTGGGAGACCAGACCTGGCAGCTCCGTCCAGCTGTGTCTACCGAGTCTGCGCATTTAAGTCGAGAGGAAAGACTTTTCCGCCCTCCGGTCCATGTAACTTTCTGCCTGTTGGTCATCTTCTGGGGTCCGAGGCAGCCCAAAGTCTGTGATTCGGCCGTCGTCTTTCTGTGTGACTTGCTGTGGTCCGAGAGCCACTAAACACATTACATGACTGCACCCTCTTTCTAACTGTCCTGCAGAATAGTTTTGTCCGGATCGGGGAAGCTGCAGATACGGAACCCCACAAAGAAGGAACGAGGAGTCTACGGGTGCTCGGTGGCTAATCGGCTGGGTTCCGACGCGGAGAGTTCCTTGGTGCTGTACGCAGGTACTTACCGCCCACGGTCGGAACCTGGGCTGCACGGGTTCCGGGTTGTAACAAACCGGAGAGCAGAAGTTCTCAAAGTTCAGTGAGCAGCAGAGCCCCCTGTTGGGGGTGGTTTAAAACACAGGTGTCTAGGCCCCCACTCCCAGAGGTTCTCACCCAGCAGGTTTGGGAGGGAGTCTGAGAATTTACATTTTTAACATGGTCCCAGGTTATGCCGATGCTGCTGGCCTGGTGGCCACACTTAGAACACGGCTCTCCTAGAACCCTTTTTCTAAGAATTGGGAATGAACAAGAACAAGACAGCATTTAATTGGTGGTGCTTTTCTCTTTAAAGAGCCACCAGTCAAGGGAAGAGAATAATGCTCCTTCTGAGACTGGTGTAAGCCTCCCAGCGGCACACCCGCCAGCCCTTACACACACACGTGCAGGGCATTGCACTTGTACATCAGTGTGTACCTTCCCAGCAATGCCGTTAGAATATTCAAGTGCAGTTTCCGTATGAAGGAACTTTTTTTAGGTGGCGAGGTTGCAAGCAGCACCTCCTTGTGGCCAGCTCATGTTCTGGGATTGCAAATGAAGCAAGAGCCCCCTCCTCCCACTCCCTGCTCTGTGGCTTCTGGTGTCTGTGGCCCTGAGGGGCTGGAAGGAGCAGAGGGACAAGGTCGGGGATTCGAACTCAGCACTTGGACACGTCCGTGTTGGGCTTTGTAGCCTGTATGTGGAGGAGGTGGGGCCAGTTGAATCTGTGGGGCTGACTCTCAGCCCCGCCCCTGTGTTCTGGATGGAGGTGGGCCCCTGGGGCCTAGATCCTGCTGGGTGGTTCCTTCCTCTGGACTTCACCTGGTCTCCAGCAAACACTGATTCCAAGCTCCAGAATCCCTGCGAGGGATAGAAGTTCCCCCTTGCAACTCACAAATCTCCCCTGAAGTCAGTCCTAGAGCAACCCAGATTCCCACTCGAGCCGGTGCAGGGTCCCACGGGGGGCCAGAGGACTTGCTGTGAGCTGCCGCCCTCTCTCGGCCCAAGAGCCCCTCCCAGCTTTTCAAGTCTCAGGGTAGCTGTCCACCGCCCCTGGCCCTCCAGCGGAGAATGGAACATGTCGTCCAGCCGTGATTGTTCCGGAATTCTCTCCCCCAGAATAAACGGGAGCCAACCAGTGAGCTGACTGTCCTTATTCGCCTGTGCTCTGTGCACGCAGGTGCGCAAACGAGTTAAGGAAATGTGGTCCCTCCTTCCGGGTGCTGATGGCGGATTGGGGGGAAGGGCGCTCTAGCAACTGCTGAGCTGCTGATCAGCCCGGGATAACCAACCGGACCCTTCTCCGCCTCACACCCATGGTGCCTCCTGGCGGGCTCAGTGGTTTAAGGATGCTTTCCAATCTTTCCCCCACTGCCAGCTCAGGCACCCCAGGTCTTTCCGGAGCGAGTTCATGAATCAGCCTGGGAAGAGTACATAGTTCTCAAAACCCCGGGGACATTAAAGTGCTTGAACTGAGTCCCCGATTGTCGAGGCCTTGTGTGTGTATCGTTGCCAGGCAGGCTGGATGTGGGGTTTCCTTCTCCGCCTGCCTTTCTGGGAAAAGGGTCAGATGTCCTGGCGTGTCAGGTCCTCCTGGAGCTTCTCCGAGGCCACCGAGCACCCGTCCCCTCAGCCTTCCTGGCTTCCAAGTCCCTCCCATGTATTGTGTGTCCCGAAGAGGGATGTGGTCCTAAAACCAGATACCCCCGTAGCCCCTGTATGGTGGCTGCAGTCAGTGCACCTTCGTAGGTATCTCTCTGACCGTAACCGTCCATCTGTCCATCTGTCCGTCCCTGTCCACTGAGCGCCTCCAGGCTGTGCGTGTCCCTCCCATCGGGGCAGAAAGAAAGCCAGGGCCGTCCACAGCTCTCAGAGAGCTCGTCACCGTTTGCCAAGCCCAGCTCAGTTCACCGAGGGGCCTACGCCACTCTTGACCCTAACGAGGTTTTTCTGTCTCCTTCCAACGAAGAGGCGCCTGCCATCCTGTTCCAGGAAGGAAACATCACCAGCGCGGAGCTCGGCCCTCTGTCCGCCGTGGTCGGGGGCACAGTGAAGGCAGCGCTGGGATCAAACGTGACCATTCACTGTCCCGTGAGAGGTGAGTGGACTGGCTTCCGGGGCGAGGGCGTGCGGCCCGCTGCCAGGCGGCGCCGAGACCTCGGTGTGGCCGTCTTAACGCTCTGCTTTGCCCGTGAAGTAAATGGCAATGGGACTGTCTCTCAGGGGTGAGCTCACACCAGCTCACAAGACCAGTGTGTAAAACAAATTTTTTTTTTAATTTTAGAGAGAGAGGAAGGGACATAGAGAGAAAGAGGGAGAAAAATGAATGGGTTGCCTCCCACAGGCGCTCTGATTGGGGATCAAACCCACAATCTTTCGGTGAGAATAGGGTGACGCTCCGACCTGCAGAGCCACCTGGGCAGGGCCAACAGAATGCTGCTGTAGTCCTGCCCGGTGAGGACTGTGACTCCTTGCACGCTGTCGTGTTCACACTTCTGGGGGAGAGGGGGACAGCCTGCAGCCACAGCCCCTTCAGATGCGTCTTCCAGGCGGGCGGTTGCGGGGGAGGGTGCAGCCCCAGCTGCGAGCTCATCTGTTGGACGGCGGTCCGTGCGTTCGCCGGCTGGACAGCATCTGCGCCAGGCAGGGCCGCGTCGGGCCGTGGGCAACGTCCTGGACTGTCCTGGTGGGAGCCTCGCCCGTCTCTCCCTCCGTGCACCTTTCTGCTCTGTGCACGACGCCGGTAAACCTCCTCTCCGACAGGCTCACCCTTTCCTCGACTGAACTGCCGCCTTCAGTCGGACCTCGCCTCCATCTCGGGCCTTTCTGGCCCTTTCAGCCACAGGTTCTTAAGTCTTCACCTGGACCCACACCTGCCCCAGGCTGAGGTCCGTGTGCAGCACACGTGTGCCCCGCATGGGCGCTGGCAGGGCTACGTGAATAATAGCTTCAGTTTGTGTCTCAGAGACACTGCGATCTCCTCGATGGGGGATCCACTCTGTGCTTCTTTTTTTTACAATTTTTTTTTTTAATTTTTAGAGAGGGGAAGGGAGAGAGAAAAAGAAGGAGAAACATCAATGTGTGGTTGCCTTTCGTGCACCCCCTACTGGGGGACCTGGCCTGCAACCCAGGCATGTGCCCTGACTGGGAATTGAACCAGCGACCTTTCCGCCCACAGGCTGGTGCTCAATCCACTGAGCCACACCAGCCAGCCAGGGCAGAATATCCACTCTTTAAAGATGACCTTGCATATGCCCTTGAGTTAACTTTCTGCACAATTCTTATTTCCCTGGTCCCTGTGTACTAATGGGGTAGCTGGAGTGGTAGCCACCTGGGCGAGTCTTGGGGGGCCACGACCCAGAGAGCCCTGAACTGGGGAAGCCTCTGCTGCTGCTCCCTCGCCGTAAAGGTCCACGAAGGAAAGGCTCCGAAGACACATCCGCCCAGGCTCCGGGCTCTGCCCCCGCCCTCTCTCGCCAGCTCCTCGCCCTGCTTCCAGAACAGCTCCTTTGGCTCTGCAAACAGTGGAAATTTGCTAACCCCCGAGGTATTATTTTTCAACCCTTGGAAGTCCCTGCTGTGTTTTTGGACGCTTGAAAAAAATTCCCTCCAGCCTCCCAACTGACTCCACCCACAAATATGTGAGTTTTCTGGCAGAACGCACCCACCGTCACTGAAGGAGCCAGCATTCTCTGGCCGAGGCACGGAGGGAGGCAGGACGGAACTTTCCGTTGCCAAAGCCACAAATGTCTGGAGCTCCCTCGGCCCTCCACCTGCAGAGGATTCTGCAAAATAGATCTGACTTCTATTAAGAGAAACCTCAACATTATTTCTAAATTTCTTACTTTCACGATCATTTAAAATAGGGCTTTCCGAGAGGGATGAGCCGAGTGGGGAGGGCCGGGCGGTGTAGTGTTTGCTGTGGTGAGTCAGGGGTGGGTTGAGTGGAAATTGGTTTTGGGAGTGAAGCTTCCGGCATCAGCGTGTGGCCCATCTCTGTCCTGTCCCCCCAAGTCCCACTGCCTTCTACCCTGCCCTGGAGCTGCGCCTCCCTCCCTCCTCCAGGCTCAGCTCTCACTAGAAATGGTCCTGTTTGGTCTCCCCCCGCCCCTCCTGCTCCGTCCCCTCCACCTGGCAGGCATCCCCTGTGCACTGGACCTCAGACACACATCAGAGTCCTTCCCTTTTAAAAATAAACCCACCTTGTTTCGAGTTCTGTGCCATTTTAAGTAAACCTGTAGTGACCTCACTGTCTTTTCTTGTGGGCAGAAGCTGGGCTAAGTTAGCTTTGCACAGGGTCGTCTTCTCAAAGACAGGTGAGGAAGCTGATGAAGGGACAGGAAATGTGTGTTTTCCAGACGATTCCGTCTTGCCTAGGACGCCCCCCGCCCCGCCCCCAAGTAGGAAGTGTACTATGTTCGTCGGAGAAAGGACTTTTCATTCCACAGACGAGAGCGTTATCCCATCCGCAGACTCAAATGCTGCCTTATGGAATTGTATTTTCATGTTGCAAATTGAGGTGCTGTCAGTAAGTCAGTAGTACGTACACACTTCTGTTTTATCTTTCAGCTGCCCTTCAGGCATTTCTCACTGCTACTTACAGTGGGTTCATCTAGTCATGCCTTTCAGTCATAGTTCCTGCTGTAGTCACCTGTGTTTCCTTTCACCTGTGTGGTACAGACCTGCAAAGCGATGGTCTCTACCCACTCGGAGATGGTATTCCTTTTTCTTTTTTTAAGATGTTATTTATTTATGTTTAGAGACAGGGGAAGGGAGGGAGAAAGAGAGGGAGAGAAATATCGATGTGCAAGAGATAACATCAGTCAGTTGTCTCTCACGCGCCCCCTACTGGGGACCTGGCGCACAACCAAGGCATGTGCCCCGGCTGGGGATTGAACTGGCGACCTTTTGGTTGGCAGAGCGGCACTCAGTTCACTGAGCCGCAGTAAGCCAGGGCTTGGCCATGGCATCTCTAATAACTATGTTCAATGATAGGACCCACAAACCTGTATTTCTAAAGGTTAACAGTTCTACATTGCAAGTGTTATTTATTTTGCTCTTAAAAAAAAACAGGTTCTTCTAAAACCAGGAGGGGAAAAAAGTTCTAACTGCACCCTCTCTGCCACCTTCTGGTGAGAAAGGGAAGTTCCATCTGAGGAAAAGGACCAGTAAATAGCAACACATTTTGTTCCCTCGATGCCCAGGAAGAGCGGGGGTGTGTGTGTGCATGCGTGTATGTGCGTTCTGCGTGTTCTGTGTTGCTTATGTTTCTTGTTCTTAAGCTCATTGAAGGTACAGCTGATCTCTGTCCTTGCTCTAAAGTGTTCCTCTCATGTCAGACTGAATTATTACCTTCCTGTACTGAGTGTAATAATTTCCCTTACGGGGGAGGACTCGGAGGACATTTTTGTGGCGCAGCAAGAGAACGTGGTTAAATTCCTAAACGCAGCCTCATCCCCCTGACAGTTATTTTCCCCCATCCAGCGAATACCGGTTTATGTTATATAGTATGGAATTTAGTGGTTAGTGATTTAACATCTTTGTCACAAATCCCTTTGGCCGCCCCGCCAGAAAGAGACCTATCTCTCCAGAAAAACACATTTATCCACAAAATTTTGCATATAATCTTCAGAGTCCCTCACCGAATGTCCTGCATGGGGCAGGCGGAGCCTGCCGTGGAGAATGGGGGGGGTGCGCTCTCCGTGCCGGGCGCATGGAGACCTTTTCCGCAACCCGAGACTATGAACTCTGGTTTCCCCGTCCCGTCTGTTCATAGTGACTCCCTTTTGTGTGGTGTGCCTGCGCTGTGTGGTCCGCCTCCGATTTTATCCGTGGGCAGCCTCGTTTCCTCACACGCCCCGGAGGGAATGAGTGGGGACTTGCACTTTGAGTTGTCCTACAGGAAGAAATACAGACTGTCCCAGGACTCGTGTCGTGGCTGCAGCGAACCGACCGAGAAAAACATGCAGGAAGGACCCACGTGGCATGTGGCGATGGAAATCCAGCCACGTAGAGCCGTCCGAACAGGCCAGGGACAGGACAGTGAGGAACATCTCACGGGCCTTTCTGAAAAAGGGAAGGAAATCTGTCTTTAAACAGTGACTGTTTTAAAGACACCCCGAGGGGCAGACTTTTTGCGATGCCTGTTTTCTAGTCCCTCCAGATCTGAACTTTTTTTTCCCCACTGCAGTTGCCTTCCAAGAATAATCTCCGCATTGTGGAAAGAGAACGTATTGGATATTTCAGTGCTGTGTGTCTCGGGGGAAACAGCCTGTCTTTGAGGTTAGACAAATACATCGAAACGCTTTCTGACGTTTCATAGCTGTTTCCACAGAGCAGACACTTGCAGCTTCGGAAGACCGGGGAGAGCAGTGGTCTGAAGGGTCCCATCTGGATTTCCCCTGGGCCCTTCAATGCTTTGGGGAGGGTCACCTGGTCACGGCGCTTCTAGATGCTTCTTTCCACGGCCCGGGAGACCTTGGCCTCTCTGTGCGCGTCTGAAAACTCGCCGGGTTCTGTTCTGTGTGCTGCTGTTCCTTGTACAGGAGGAGGACTCTGACAGTCCGTCTAAACCCAGTGGCCGAGCCTCACCATTCTCAGGGTCAGGTTCGAGTGGGATTGTCTCTGGCCCCTGCGGTTCCCCAGTTTGGAGCCTGCAAAGCTTCCGGGTGCCCACCGGTGCCCGTCCTGGCTGCCTGACACCTCCCGGGGCCCTCCGCCTCTGGCTCTGGCTCTCTTTTGCCCTCCGTCAGCCAAGAGGCAAAACTCACTGTCTGCACTAGTTTCTACTCATAACAAGACATCCATTATTACCAAGCATTTGGCAAATTTTTTATGAATTAAAAATTTTTTATTGATTGATTGACTTTTTTAGAGAGGACAGGAGAAAGAGAGAAAGAAACATCAATTTGTTGTTCCACTTATTGATGCATTCATTAGTTGATTCTTGTGTGCGCCCTGACTGGGAACTGAACCCGCCACCTTGGCCTATTGAGATGACGCTCTAACCAGCTGAGCTGCCCGGCCGGGGGCCGTGGCAGATTTTTAGAGCAAGACCATAGATTCAGGGGTCAGGGATCAGGGGTCAGGGATCGAGGTATCCAGCGTGTCTCCTTTTACTGCATAGCCAGCGCCCTGCTCTCCTTGCCCTCCCCCTCCTCCCCTTCCTTTCCCCGCGTTTTGGGGGAAGACACTCCTTCAGGCCCTCACGTTCCCCTCTGTCTCCAGAGATGTGACTCACAGTCTCCGCCCCTCACAACATCGACCCAGACACACCGCTTTTCATGCTCCCTGGAAGGGTCCTCTTCTACAGAAGCGTTAGTGAACAGAATCCCTGTCCCCAAGCAGCTCACACTCCTCCCGGAGGAGGGCCTGTCACTGCGTGTGCACAGAGAACAGCGTAAAGATCCACTTTAGACACTTTGTTTTCCAAAGGCGTCTTTGTGACAGCCCAGCTCTGGGGACTTCTGTCTCCACCACGGTCACCCTGGCTTCCCAGCTCCTCTTTCCCGACCCCCCTCCCAACGTCAACGTCAAATGCCTCTTCCTTCCGTGCAGCCCGCTCTGGCTCCGCCTCCTTGACCTATAAACCAATCAGGTGCTCAGTGGACCAGGGCCCTTTGCTGCAGTGGGATCCCCCGCCTGTGGTGAGGAAGCTGCAGAAACAGAAATAGCCATTTTTCTCATTACAGGTGATTCAACTCCGTGGCTGCACCATGCTCAGCACGCTCGCTTGGTGGTTTTGGTCACACAGTCCGTTCTGAAAGGACTCTGCCTTTATCACACTCATTTTTCTCCCGAAGGTGTCCCCCGGCCCACGGTGAGGTGGGTGAAGCGAGGGGGACCTCTGGGCGACGACGTCTCTGTGCTTGTCAATGGATCCCTGTGGCTGCAGAGCGTGTCCCCGGGAAACCAAGGCACCTACGTCTGCAGGGCCACCAACGCGCTCGGGAAGGTGGCAGCGACGTCCGTCCTGAGCCTTCTGGGTAAGCATCCGCTCCGGGCGGTTCTTCACGTGCTTCCCAGCTGACCCGTGTGTTGCCTCTGGAGTTGAGGAAACGCCAGGGACGGGAGTGGTTTTTAACTGTTAACTAAGGGCTCTTCTCCGACAAAGCTGCCACTTTCTGCCTAATGCTTGCTCTGGGAGGTACGTGTTCCTGCCCAGGTTCAGGACCCTGTACCTTCTACGTCTACACTGGCCTCACTCCAGACCCCATCTGCAGCCTAACCAGACGTGCCTTCCCCCCTCTGGCTGGGGGATCCCAGCCTCATTCCTTCCTTCTCCCCTCTGCCCTCATCGGCCCCTTGCCCCTCTGTCTTCTGTGACTCCACTTGCTCCTTCTAGGTGGACGTGTTTTCGATAAAAAAATTCACTCCTTAGGAAGCCCACAGAGCTCACATCCCAAACAGACATCATTGTGTGTGCTCACACAGGTGTGAGAGTTCCAGTTCCAACGTTCTTGCCAATATTAGGAGAGGGAAGATTGGCTACAAATTCTAGAATCGTTTCCTATGTTTTCTTCTTCTTCTCACAAATGTTATTTTCCATATGTGCTAACTTAGTTATAGCTCCGTGCTTGGTACGGAGAACCTGACCTAAGTACTTCGAGCTTGCAAAACGCTTCAGCAGGCCCAGCGAGAGAGGCAGCGTTAAGAACACCAGCAATTCACCCTGGCTGGCGTAGCTTAGTGGATTGAGCGTGGGCTGCGAACCAAAGCATCGCAGGTTCGATTCCCAGTCAGGGCACACGCCTGGGTTGCAGGCCACAGCCCCCACCAACCGCACATTGATGTTTCTCACTCTTTCTCCCTCCCTTCCCTTTCTAAAAATAAATAAATAAAATCTTTAAAAAAAAAAAAAAAAAAGAACACCAGCAATTCTGCCATAACGGGTACTCAGTACTGAGGGTCTTGGCTCCTTGCAGCTCAGAAGCAGATGAATCCAGGACACACAGACACGCTTTTAGAGCCCATGCTAGATTATACAGACTATGCAGGGACAATGGAGGCTGCGTCATTTCAACCTTTGACCTCTCGAGCAAGTGCTCCTCCTTTGCAGGATACACCCCACAGAATATAACTGTGTGGACAGGGGTCGGGAAGCAGAGTTTCTAGGCTTCCGGCTCCCGGGATCCAGGGAGAGCAGTGTCTGGCTGCCCATCAACAACCCACCTCCTGTGATTTCTATAACCTACAGGTGTCGGCACAAAAAAAAAAAATGCTCCTTTGTAACTACAAAATCTTTTTTTACAAAATCATTAGCGTGTCATTCTGGGACATAACAGCGTCACACTCAAGCACACCGTAGGGCATGATAGGTGACACGTTCAAATGAAAACTGTAAATCGTGACACCCATAGGATGGCCCAACCAGCCGCACTCCAGCAGGTGCCACTCCTGCGGGAGCCTAAATTTATTCTTCCCTCTCAGACACGACATGACCGTTGTTACATGCCCTGTTACCCATCCATCCCTCCTCTGTCTCAGTCCGTTCCGGCTGCTGTAACACATGACCATGCACCGGGCAGCTTGTGTACACACCAGACATTTCTTTTTCATGGCTCTGCAGGCTGAAAGTCCAGGATCGAGACGCCAGCAGACCCAGGGCTGGTGAGAGCTGGCTTCCCGGGCCGGAGGCCGCCTCTCTGGGCCGAGTGCTGCAGCGGTGGAAGGAGGGAGGGGGCGCCCTGGGGCCCAGCCCTACCCGTCAGGTCAAGCCCCCTCCTGAGACTGACACACGGGGTGTGAGTAAAAATCGCCCAATTCACAGGACCAGCACAAGGACTTAATGAAAAACTGGAGGTGACCGGGCCTAATTCCGTACCTACCACTGGGACGGTTCTCCATAAACTTGGCTGTTAACAAACATGGTTTGAAGTAAACAGTAACACCAGGCCCCACTAAAGAACACAGGCTGCCCTGCTTTGCCAGTGTGCCCACATGCAGCTCAGGCCGGAAGTGCAGACATCGGGAGGAACAACTGGAGAGCACGTCAACTCACTTGGTGGCGGCGGGAGGGGTGCGGCAACAGGCTGGCAGCCATCAGTGGCAGTTATGGTGGCAGGAGAACCTGGTGCCTTCTGTGATCGCACACAGATCTGCCCTCAGCACGTCCTGCCTCATCTTTCTGCCGTGTGTCCAAGGGGTGGGAAAGGCTGTCGGCAGTGGGCCGGGAACACCACAGCAGTAACTGGAGGGTGGGGGACCGGCTTCTGCTCCCCTGAAGGTCACTCCACGTTTACCCCTCCAGGTGTCCTCAGGGAGAACCGTCTGTGCCGGGCAGGATTGGCCTGAGGTTCGGAGTCCACGTCAGGGGAAAGGGGGAAGGGGTGGCCATGCCCCTTTGGCCTTCCCACTCAAGCCCTAGTCCTTGCTGAGGCATCTTCCATGTCTCCACCTGACCCACTTTTTTAAAATCGTCACCTGGGGGGTTATGTTTATTGACTCTACAGAGAGAGGAAGTGGGGGGGAGAGAGAGAGAAAGGGGAAAGAGAAACACTGATCAGTTGGTTGCCTCCTGTGTGTACCCTGATTGGGAATTGAACCTGCAACCTTTTGGTGTGTGGGACGATGCTCCAACCAACTGAGCCACCCGGCCAGGCTGCCTGACCCACTTTGGAGAAGCTGAACCACGTTGGCACACCCCGGAGAGGCCGTGCCCCACCCCCATCCTCCTGGCTCTGCTGGAGAGACCTGAGGAGATTCCCGTGCACTTCCTGTCCCTGGGATTTTTCTGGCGGATGGGCTGGCCCATCAGAGCCCGTCTCAGGCTGCAGTCCGAGGGTCCCCTCCTGGCCGCCACTCACACCAGTTATTCCACTGATTTCGTTGGGGAAAATGAATTTGAAGGACCCCCTTGCCCTCCGTGACGGCTGGCTCTCTGTGTGCTACGCAAAGAAACGGCAGGCAGCTCAGCAGAACACAGCCTGCAGTGGCCCTCAGCCACATCCTGTCAAGCCCAAAGTCATGTCTCCGGGGGGGCTGTCGTGACATTGCACTTCCTTCCTGCAGAGCCGTTCTGGAAGCTTGGTCACTGGACGCCGTGCTCTGCCACCTGTGGCCGAGTGGGAGGCCGAGTGCAGAGACCCCAGTGTGTGATGGCCAGCGGGCAGGAAGTGAGCACGGCCCTCTGCGGCCACCTCCAGCAGCCCCGCGCTGGGTTTCAGCCCTGTCACGTCCGGGACTGCCCCTCCAGGTACGTGGAGCCCCTCTTCCAGTCTCACCAGTACTGGGTATTTGCTTGTTGTTTTTTTAATATAGTTTTTTAGATTTTATTTATTTTTACAGAGAGGGGAAGGGAGGGAGAAAGAGAGGGGAGACACAGCAATGTGTGGTTGTCTCTTGTGCACCCCCTACTGGGGACCTGGCCTACAACCCAGGCAGGTGCCCTGACTGGGAATTGAACCAGCAACCCTGTGGTTTGCAGGCTGGTGCTCAATCCACTGAGCCACACCAGCCGGGGCTGGGTTTTTGCTCATTTTGAAAAGCACCGTATTTCGGACTCTGTGCCAATCATTCTGCTAGGAGACTTCTGTGGATCACAGCACAAGCGCCTGGCAGGTCGATGTAGCCGGTTCTCTGTGTGACAGCTGGGAATCTCCCTGAGGTCCCGCAGTCTGGTTCCAGAGCCTCTGCCTGTAGTCCCTCCCCAGAATCGGCTTCCTGCCACCCAGGGGTGCTGTCTGTTCCTTACGACCATCATCATAAAGCTGAGCTTGGGGGTTTCCTGGTGTGCTCTGTAGTTCTCGGACCCCAATCCTGGAGGTAAAGCCACAATCCACCTTTCTATGTAATAGATGGTACAAATCAAAACATTTTTAAAAACACCTGAAATCAAACTCATGCCAAATCCTTCCTCCCCCTGACCGGTCCCCAGTGCCTTCCAGACGCCCCCTTGTTCTCCCGCATCTGTCCATTCCCCTCCGCTTCCACTGTCACCCAGGGGTCCGAGCCAGTGTCATTCTGGGAGCCTCCTGGTTCCCCGCTCCGTCCCTGGAGGGCATTTTCCACTCTGTGAGCAGAATTGTCTTTTCAAGCACAGTTTTGTCGTGATTTCACCCCCTCATGTCTAAGAGGGCTGCCTGGCACATGACAGGTGCTCAGTGAGTATTTGCTGCCAGGTGGGAATACATGTGTGAGAGACTCAAGATCCCTCCGTGCTTGGGCCTCAGGCTTCTCACCGCTTCTGTCTTCCAGCCTGGTTATCAGGGCTCCACTTGCACTGGGTTTGTTGTTGTTGTTGTTATTGTTTGTCCCTTAGATGTGCCATTCTCCCTCCTGACTCCAGGCCTTTGCACATTCTGTTCCCTCTACCCAGAACACTGTTCCCTCTCTTTTCCCATAGTTTTGTTTTTTTCTCCCTTAGATGTGCCATTCTCCCTCCTGACTCCTGGCCTTTGCACATTCTGTTCCCTCTCCCCAGAACACTGCTCCCTCTCTTTTCTCATAGTTTTGTTTTTTTCTCTCTTAGATGTGCCATTCTCCCTCCTGACTCTGGGCCTTTGCACATTCTGTTCTCTCTCCCCAGAACACTGTTCCCTCTCTTTTCCCATAGTCATGTCTATGCATCTATTTTTCTGGGAAACCTTCTCTGACTTCCACCCTCCAGCCTAAACCAGGACTCTGCACTCTATGTTTTGTTTTGTTTTGTTTTTATGTTTCCTCGTCATTCCTGAAAGCTCTTACTGCCATCGGTGTGTCTTGGTCTCCCACTGGGCTGTCATTTCCATGACAGCAAATCCCTGGCAGTTTGGCTCCGTGCTCTGTCCCTGGCCCTTAGCACGATGCTGGCCCCAGTCTGCACTCTGAAAATATGCGTGGAGGGGATGAATGCACAATTCCATAGCCTAGTCCCTAGCAGATCACTGACCAAATATCTGGCACCCAAATCTACAAAATATTAATAGTAACAACAATAATAGTTGCACTTATTGAGCACAAGTCTACAAGGCAGGTACTCTCGCCCCTGTGTTTGGAGGAGGAAACGGAGGTGTGTTTAATGCTGCATCACCCCTGCCCTGTCATACCCAGAAGAGATGACAGAGGTCGTCGACCCCTGGGCCCCTCTACGTGGAGGGGGACGAGTCTTCACAAACCTGTGGATCTCTCCTCAGAACACGGGTTTTTAAATCTGTAAAAGAAAATGTTTTTCATTCCAAAGAAAGCCACTGATACTGAATCCGGTTCTGAATGATTAAAAAAAAATGTGTGATGTCGTAGTGGGTTTGCTTCTCCAGCCACACCCCGAAGATGAAGATTTAGTGGAATGTGACTTCTGAAGTGGCGATGGACGTAAAGGATATTTGGAGGTGCCTGCCTCAATTCTGATGTCCTGTGAAAATATCTGTTGGAAGCGAAATCACGGGTTTTGCTGATACTACTGTATTTTGTGGCTTCCATTTTCATGATTGAGGGAAATGCGCCATTGCCATTAGAGCTGCGTGACAAAGATGTCATTCCTCCTCCATCCACGTCTGTGGTCCCCTTGGAGAAGCTCAGGTTCGAGGCCTCCAGTTAGGGTCCTCCCCCCAACCCCAGCCTGAGATCCCAGGTGCAGCTCAGATGCCTTCCAGGACAGGGCGCCGGCACCTCACAGGTGTCCCCTTCCGAGTTCAGTCCCCTACCACCACTCAGGTGTGACCTGAGGGTCAGACAGACCCCAGCTCTGTGGGCTTGCGACGTAGATGGCCACAGCCAAGCTGTTCAATAACCCCGTGGACACGGGTGTCTCCTCAGTAAGCATGGGCAGAATGTGACGATTACGTAAGATAACGCGTGACTCTTTTGCTGAGTGTACAGCACATAGTGGCTTTAAAAATAATATTTTCTCCCCTTTGGTTTCAATGCGTCAGAATCTACCTTTCTGACATTTCCACCTGATTCTGCCCCTGTTCCACCCTCCGGGGCCACATGGGTCTTCTGTACTTGCTGAGGGCTCTGCCCCAGCCCTGAGTCAGACACCTCTCCTTAGTGACTCTGTGCCTCCCCGAGTGAGAGGAAGTCTGAGAGTAAGGCCAGGAGTCACCTGTGCCGCCGGCCCTTCCCACAGAGGTGGGACACGCACTCCCTGACATGTGGGGCTGGCCCGCCCTCCCAGTCCTCACTAAGCTCCTGTAGTTTTCGTCCCCAGGTGGTTCGCGAGCTCGTGGTCCGAGTGCTCGGTGTCCTGCGGTGAAGGATTCCGCGTACGGCGCGTGGCGTGTAAGCACACGAAGGCCAGCAGCTCCGCGTGGGTGCTGCCTGCGGCGGCATGCGACCCCAAAGGCAGGCCTCCGGCGAGAAGGCCGTGCGCCAGCCGCCCGTGCGTTGTCGGACCGGGGGGCCAGGTAAAGCTCGCAGGGCTCGCGTTGGGCAGCATGCCTGCGGTCATGACCCTGTCTCTAGTAGACTTCCAAGTTTTTTATTTTTCTTTTTTTTTAAGATTTTATTTATTATTTTTAGAGAGGAAAGGGAGGGAGAAAGAGAGAGAGAGAGAAACATCAATGTGTGGTTGCTGGGGTTCATGGCCTGCAACCCAGGCATGTGCCCTGAGTGGGAATCGAACCTGCAATGCTTTGGTTCGCAGCCCGCACTCAATCCACTGAGCTACTCCAGCCAGGGCCGTTTTTTATTTTTCAATGACATGTGACTGTCGGTGTTCGTCTATGTTAGTGTCAGCTGTTAGACAGTCCTGTGCTTCACACAGTGATCCCCCGGTATTTCCACTACCCCCTGACCCCCCCACATACAGAGTTATTACATATTATCGACTCTATTCCCTGTGCTGAAATTTTCATCTTCCGTAGCTACCAATTGTACTTCTCAGTCCCCCCCTTTTTTTTTACCAACCGCGCCCAGCAACCGTCAATCTGTTCTCTGTATTGATGAGTACGTTTCTATTTTGTGTGTCCGTTTATTTTGTTCTTTAGATTTCTCATGTAGGTGAGATCGTCTAATACATTTTTTTAAAAATTTTTTGGAGGGGGGGAATCTGATGTGTCTCTAAAAGGAATGTGTGTGTCTGATGTCGGGGGCCACATCTGGAAGTCACAGGGTCTCTCTGGCTTTCCGTACGAAGGTACGCCGAGGTTGGGACCCTCGGCCACAGAAGTTGCAAGGTGGCCTGGTCTGGGGTGGTGGAGCGGTGTGGGCTTCGCAGAAAGGAGCAAAGAGCGTGAGCAACTTGGGCAGCGAAGTGCAGAACCCATGCCCCAAAGGCCGCCCTTACTAATTTTGCAAGAAAAGTATTTGGAAACAATTGTAAAGCACTGTGTAGGGAGCTAGATCAGGCTTCTAGGATGGCCTTAGCAACATACCACAAACTAGGCGCCTTCGACAACGGGAATTTATTTTCTCGAAGTTTTGGAGGGTGCAAGTCCAAGATCACGGTGCTGTTGGGGCAGTTTGGGTGCGGCCTGTCTCCCTCTGGCCTGTAGGTGGCAGGCGTGAGCACACAGGGTGGTGCAGACTGTCTCCCTCCCTCTGGCCTGTAGGTGGCAGGCGTGAGCTCACTGGGTGGTGCGGCCTGTCTTCCTCTCTCTGGCCTGTGGGTGGCAGGCGTGAGCTCACAGGGCTGCGTCCCTGCGCTGTGCTTCCCTTCCAGTGTCCTGGACGGTGCCTGGGCCGCGCCGCGAGGGTACAGCAGCATCCCGTGGTCTGTCTGCACAGCAGCTCCGACTCCGGCTGCGGCAACGGAAGAAGCAGGTAGCGCCCTGCCCCAGGGCACCGCATGGCCCCTCCCACCGCCTCTGTCAGGGCCCCCGACAGCCTGTCTGCCACCTCCCCTCATGGCCAGTTCCTAGTAAATCGCAGTTTCTTGCACTATGCATTACACGGGAAGGAATTAATGCATGCTACCGATGGTTACACATTGTGCGGATGTTGAACGTCCATAGACTCGCCAAAGAGAAAAAAGAGGGGCTTTGAGAATAGACAGGTATTCTCTTGCTCGATACACAGAGTCGGTCCAGCCTAGTAATATCTCATTTAGGTTTACAGATTCGACCTGATGTCGTCAGGGAGCTGCTTTATTCCTCTGTTTGGTTAGGATATGGGTGTGGGGGTTTAGCAGAGAATGAAATAAACTTACCTCGCTCAGGGGCTTACGCGAGATAGGGGTCTGCTTTCTCCTGTATGGGAGTCTGAGCTGCTCAGGGATTCGGGGTGAAGAGCTCTGCTGCGTGGACTCGCCCGGAGACCCAGGCTCCTTCTGTCTGGCGCCACTGTTGTCCCGGAGACGTGTGCCCCAGCCAGCAGACCGTGAGGAGAGAGCCTCACGGGCACCCTAAGGAGCTGATTTAGACTCCTTTCTCTGACCCGGTGACCTTTGTCGCTCCGCTCCTGTCCTGCAAAGTGGGGAGTCGCGTGCACGTGTGGTTGGGAATTTCTGATCAGTTCGAGAAAGCGGCCTGGGTCGCAGAAGACGCCCAGCCCATCACTCGCTGCTCCTCCTCCACATCGCAAGTCTTGCTGGAGACATGAGGCGACCTTGACCCTTGGCTCCGTTACCATCTTGAGCCCTCAGTCAGGATTCGCAGCATCACGTCGGCCAGGTGTCTCGTCCCCCACGACACAGTTTGTTCAAGCCGGAGCCTTCCTCCTCAGATGGAAACTGTTGGCAGCAGCCTCCCACCCTCTCAGCAGGCGGGCTTGTTCCCTGTCTCCCGGAGAGGATGGGGGTGGCACGCAGACCGATGTGCCGTCCAGATGTTTTCTGTGGCCTCCTCGAAGATGCGTGTGCGACGCAAAGCCCTACATGGGTGTAGCTTGCTTTTAACCTACCAGACATGTGTTTCGGAAACTTGCTTTTCCTGCTGATCAATACATGATAGACATTTCCTCCATCTTAATACATCAGATTCCGTTTATTTATTTACTTTTTTTTTATTTTTAGACAGAGCGGAAGGGAGGGAGAAAGAGAGGGAGAGACACATCAATGTGTGGTTGCCTCTGGTGCACTCCCTACTGGGGACCTGGCCCACAACCCAGGCGTGTGCCCTGACTGGGAATCGAACTGGTGACCCTTTGGTTCACAGGCTGGGGCTCAATCCACTGAACCACACCAGCCCGGGCAGTTTATTCTTTTTAATTGCACTTAATGTCACCTTATTCCATTGCTATGGCCATCTGATTATTGGAGATTGGTTCGCTGTTACAAACAAGTGCTTCGGTAAACATCTGGGACACACATCTTTATGCACAAAGAGCAATATTCTTATGGGGCAGATCAGGTATGAGAATGAGTTGCCAGGCATGTTCACTTTGACACTAGATGACCATCAGAATGTCTATACCAAGAGTATATAAGGTCCTCCACCTTTGCCATCCATGTAACGTAGGTTTTTCAGTCTTTTAAACATTTTGTAAATCATCTCTGGAGGATATGTTTATTGATTTTAGGGAGAGAGGAAGGGAAGGGAGAGAAACATTGATATAAGGGAGAAGCTTTGATTGGTGGCCTCCCATACACACCCCAGTGGGAATCGAACCCACACCCCAGGTGTGTGCCCTGACCGGGGACCAAACCCACAACCTTTCTGTGTAAGAGACGATGCTCCAACCGGCTGAGCCACCCGGCCAGGGCAGACCTTGCTTTCTTTCCCTCAGCAACCAGCCTCTCGGGCTTCAGTTTCTGGTTCATCTCAGGCTCCCTGTGCCCCTTTCGCTTTTCTGTTTAGGAAGCTCAGAGGCCCCTTCTGTCTTCCCTCTGGCCCTGCCTCCCGTCCAGTCTGAAGAGATGTGTGTGTTAGTTAAGGTTTGGGGGGCTAGAAACCACGAAAGTCCATGCATGCAGAGGTATGCAGGGACGACGGGAGATTTCTTATGGGCACGGGCCCAGCCCACCTGTGTGCATGACAGTGTGGTATCCTTTTAAACATGTATTTTGAGCATTCTTTGAATATTTGTTGAACCTTTTGAGTAGAGGCGCTGGTCTCTGTCAGGCGACAGCTGAGGTGCACTCGGTGTCGCCTTGTCGTCCGAAGAAACGCATGTTTGGCCCCTTAGACTCCTACTCACTGGGGCAGACAAAGGCCGTGCAGTTAACAGGCCCCCTCCCTTGCTCCCCCCTCTGTAAATCCCATGACTAGTTTGCTGTGACAGTGTTATGTAAACGCTCGGATGGAGTGTCGCCCTCCTGGCTGACCTGGGCATTGCATCCCTTAGAGAATTTCAGATTATCACGATTTTATTTTCCTATCTTCTCAGTGTCGTTTCTGCACTCCTTGTGGAACCCGAAGGGGGAATGCCGTCAGACCTCAGAAAGGACTGTAACCAAGGCAGGAGCAGGGAATGAGGGGCTTTTCGCTCCTCATTTTCTTCGTTCTTTCTGAACACTGTCTCTTCTTGTTCCCCACCTCTCGACCCATGTGGCCGAATGCGGCCCCCACTGCCCCAGACCCCAGCGTCTCCCAGATTCGCAGGAGAAAGACAGTTACCGAACCAGCTCAAGTGAGCACGTGCTGGCGGTCAGCTTTGGGTGGGGGAACGTTCTCAGGCATTGTGAGTATAGGATCCAGGAGCCCTGGCCTGCGGAATGAGGGCACCCCCCACCCCCCGCAAAGTGGCCCCAGTAACATGGCTCCAGGGTAAAAATACCTCTTTAAAAAATCAGGGAGTGTTCATCAGCTTTCTGTTCTGTTGGGAAGGGGAAGGAACCAGAGGTCGCTTCCTCCCCTCCAGTGGTCCCTGTCAGATCTGACTTCAGGGCACGCTGCGGCCCGAGTGTGCACGGCAGAGCATTTCTCGTTGCAGAAACAGGGCGCACGTGCAAATTCACATCCACACCAGAACGGAAACATGTGCGCCCCAGGTACTTAAAACACAAAACTCGAAGCGCGCTGACAGATTCGGAGTGTTTTGTGAGTCGTGCTCGGCTGCCTCATCTAAAGGCGTCTTCCGAGGTGTGTGCCGTGACTTGGGGTTGGAAGTTAGCGGCAACGCGCCGTCTGCTGCCTCCGTTATGGTCCTGGCAGCCCTGCCACTCTGCACGACAGTCAGCCCTGAGCGTCGCACACCCGCTTCCTGACACACTGGGCACTCATCATCACACCCGAGACTCGTTGAAAATGCGGTCCGGGGAAAAGCTTGATTCGCAGCAGGAAGTGACACTCACTTTTCCGTTTTCTGTTTTTTGTTTGTTTGTTTGTTTTTGTTTTTGCTATGCCCCGGTCAGCCCCACGTCCGGGAGGAACTGCTCGTCGGGGGCCTGTGACGCGTGCTGGCTCACTGGCCCCTGGAGGCCCTGCACGGCGGCCTGCGGCCGGGGCTTCCAGTCCCGCAGAGTGGACTGCGTGCACAGCAGGAGCTGCAGGCCCGTGGCCCAGACGCACTGTCAGCCCGGGAAGAAGCCGGTGTCCTGGCAGCACTGCGGGGGGCCTTCCTGTGACAGTATGTACCCCTCCCAGGTATCACAACCACCCCCCCAACCCTGCTCGAACCAGACCCTCATGTGGGTGCCTCATCAGTGTCGTGTCTGGGGGCTCGTTCAGGGTGCACATGGCATGTGGGGCGGGGTACAGGAGCTGCTTTGACCATGCTCTTTGGAGACACAGCAGTGGAGTCTGCTCACTGCCTTCTAACGAGCATTGGCCGCCACCGTCCCTGCCTGGTGGTTGCCTCCCTTCCCCAGGGATCCGTGGGTGGGGCTGAGCAGGTGGCAGATGCCCTGACGTTATAAGGATCATATACGAATTTCTGTTGGGGGGAGGGTCACAGCTCTCATCAGGTGTACAAGGGGTCTGGGACCCTGCGAAAGCTAAGCCGTGCTGCTCTGGGCGCCGAGAGGTGCAGCCTGGGCCGGAAGGGCCGCGAGGCCCCTGGGGAACGGGAAGCTCAGTCCCCTGGTCTCCCGGAGCAGTGAGTGCGGCGGACTTCCGAACAGTGCACAGCGGCGGCCCTGGCAGGGGCCCACGCTCCTCCCTGTGCCCCGTGGCCTCCGCGTGCGCTTTTCGTGAGGGCCCACCAAGGTCAGCTGGGGCTCTCGTCAGCTGCGCGTTCGACACCCATGGGTTTGTTTCTGCCTTGTCGTCTCTTGTTCACAGGAAACTGCACAGACGCCACTTACCACTGCCCATTTGTGAAGCGCCTCAGCCTGTGCTCGCTGGCCCCGCACAGGCAGAGGTGCTGCGGGTCCTGCCAGGCCGGATGAACCTTGGGAGGGGCCGGCCGGGGTGCCCGCCGCGGAGACGAAGCAGAAACAGACGCCCGAGCACTCTCTGCCACGCAGCTGGTCCGCACAGGAGTGTTTCTTCAAACACTGCAGACCCCGCCATCCTGCCCCAGTCCAGTTCCCACGGGCGGCTTTTCAGCCCAGTTCCGTCACGTGGCGTGCTCCCAGACCAGCCCGAACACGCCAGCAGGCATGCCACGGCGCGTGGGGCCCCCTCGGCTCCTTCACAGCAGGTGGTCACCGAGGCCACGCATGGGAGGTCACGTCCTGCTGCTCCCTGGGGCGTGCAGACGAGAGCAGCGTAGAGCGTCCGGAGGCTCAGGGCCCCGCCGGCGACGGCTTCCTCTTCGCTCCAGTCTCACGGTCTCTGAATGTTCACAAGGCATTCGCATTTTGAGAGGCTCTGGCCCCCTACGTTGGCACTTGTGGGGTTTCTGTGGATCCTTACGTCTAGTCTGTGAGAAAAGAGACAGTCGCCGTGGCCAGGCTTGTAACGCCAACTGGTCCCAGGATCGTGGGGGGCGGCAGGGCCCCCTCGTTCCTGCTCTAAAAGAACCTGCGGGTGAAAGTGAGAACGTTGCTGCCGTGCTCACAGCTGCGCGAACCTGAGACCCAGCAAGGCACCTTGAAATGGAAGGAGAGGGAAGGTCGACATTGTCTACTGATCTTGAAAGTATCTGCAGCGCGGTGAGAGCCGTGAATGAAACTTTTCTGAGCACCACTTTCTTGCACACACACAGAAGTTCAAGGCCTTATCACGCCTAATTTATGCACAAAGTGGTGTTCCTGAGAATTTTTATTCTGGAACAATGATAAGAAAGTAATCTAAACAGGGAACATGGCAGTTGAAAACAATCGTGGATGGTACAGAATTGTTTTGTAATTGGAACGCATTTTTTTCCCCCCAGCAAATCCAAAGCGAGATTAGGGTTGGGCTGGAAGTCACCGTTCGGACGAGGGTTCGAGGCAGGGTTTGGCGACTGCGTGTAGGGTGCGTGTTCGTTTCCGGGTTGGGTTGGGTTGGATTGGAAGCGGAGTTAGGGGTGAGGCTGGGGTTGGCTGAGGGACTTCGGGCTCGGGCCAGGTTGGCTCAGACTTGGGTTGGGTTCAGACGGGCCCGCGCTGGCGGCAGTGATGAGGTCCGGGCGTGGAGTCAGCGTCGCTGCCGAAGAGTTTGGGTCTGGCAGTAAATCGTCAGTTCCGAGGCTGGTTTTGTCATGGGACTCTTTCCCGAACGTTCCACCAGGCGTGGCTTTCGCTGTCCCACAGCTGAAATAAGTGCCCTTGCTTCTTCAATTCATTGTCCCAGCCACCTGCACCCATGACAGCAAAGGGACGTGAGGCAGCAGAGGGACATGAGGCGGGGATCGCGGGGCCTCATCCCTGGTCGCCCAGAGTGAGCGGCGCGTGTGGCTTGTCTGTGGACACGTTCGACGGGTCTCCCGCCCCCACTTCAGCCACGCTGACACTGTGACAAACACTACTGTACGGGGAGGGGTGGCAGCGGGGACAGGACGGGACATGGACCGGACACACCAGCCGACGAGTCTCTGATCATCGACCTGCACGTGACTGTGGAAGGTTTTTAAATTAAACAAGAGAGGTCGTTTTGTAAGATACTCTTTGTACATACTTCATAGGACTTAAAGGTGCAATATTTTATTTTGTACAGTGTGTAAGAAAGACGTGGGGCATATATTTTTCTGACTAACAAAATTTCTTATTAAACCGATTCACCTTTGTGTTTAAAGTCGCTATTTTTCATTTGCTAGTGCACTTTTTGGTCTTTCTCACGCAAAGGACATTCCTGTGTGCTGTATTTTACTGCTGTTTCTACAACAGAAGAGGAACGTTTCTCTCTCATGATCCTTAAGTAATTCAGAAATAAATTTACTCTGATTTTTCTGTGGCATCCTTCTAAACACAGGTGGCTTATTTGCGTTGCGTGTTTTGGCAGCTGTGGGTCTTGCCACCTTGGCTGCCTCCTTGTGATGCTGGGACCAAGCCTGATGGGTCCGCCGCCCCAGACTGTGTTTCATCTTCTGGAGTGTGGGTGATGAGGTTCGGGCAGGTCACATGGAGGTTCCTCTAAGTCCCTTGACACCCTCATGTGTGTTCTGTGGACCAGAATGGAAAGCAAGTCCAGGGGAGAAAGGGCAGAAAGAAGTTTGGAGCAGACAGCCTGACACAGGACCCGAGGCAGGCGGTGGTCCTGAGGGCCAGCGGCGGAGCGGACGCCCTTGTATGTGGTCCCCGGGGAGGAGTTTGGGGACTGAGGTGTGAGGTCTGCACCTGGAAATGCGTCTCTGCCTCGCAGTCCCGGGTGCTGTGCTTCAGGGCTAGCAGGGAGTCTAACAGACCACAGTCGTGGTCTTGGACTTGATATTCCCCTTCACTCGCCTTCGCTCAAGGCCTTGCAGTGGCCAAGGTCGCTCGTGGAAAACGTCACTTTGAGGCCACGTCACCCTGGTGTGGCTGAGCCACGTGGGAGAGAAGCAGCTTTACCTCTCAGATGTCTCCGCCGTAGGCATTCATCATCATTCTTCTCCCCGCCCCTCTCTTGCTCCCTCCCCCTTCTCCTCCTCTTCCTTCTATTTTTTTTTTTTTTTTTTTTTAGTTTCCATGGAGGCCCACACAGGTTCTACAGAGCAGCAGGCATCATCAGGAGGTGCCATTTCCTTCCTTGCCAATTCAGAGAAGCCCCCTAACATGGAGTATCTTTCCAGGTGCTGGTTTGCCATCTTTCATAGGTTGCCTTGTGTGTCCCCTCCCAGCCGAGCTTTGGAAACAGGATCTCTGCAGATGATTTAAGATGGGACTGTTGGGGGGAGGGATGGTGTTTGTGAAAGTCCTGTGTCTGTGAGCACCAGGGTGAATGGTAATTTCATGAGTTCAGACCCAGATGTGTGCAGACGGAGTGCACACCACATGAAGGTGAAGGCTGAGGTCGGCGGGCCAGGGAGCGTGGCCAGGGCCAGGTCGGCGGGCCAGGGAGCATGGGAGAGCGTGGCGGAGCAGACCCTGCCTCTCAGCTCTGCCGACGCCTGCGTCTCAGACTCCTTGCCTCCGGGCATTTCTGGTTTTATGAAGCTGCCCGGTTCGTGGTATTCCGTTACAGCAGCCTTAGCAATACTACCTGTCTGTACTCTTTGGTGAAGTATCCGTTTACATCTTTTAGTCATTTTTTTTTCCTATGGTTGAGTTTTAAAAGTTCTTGATCTATTCTGGATATATGTCCTTTGAAGTGAGTTTTGCAGGTCAAGACACAGGCCTCAGAGATGGTAAGTCATCCGTACTCCGTCACGTGCTGGTCGGTCTGGGAAGACCCAGGTCCCACTGTGCAGACTGGCATCTGTGACGTGTGCCCACTGTCAGCCTCTCCTGGCCACAGTGCCTTGTCACCTTTGCAGTGGCTGCAGACGAGTGAGCTATCAGTGGGGATATCGGAGGTGACGGTGGAGCAGCCCTGGCCACCCTCGGGAGCACTTCTCCAACTGCTGTGGTCTCGGGAAGGTTGGGAGGGGAGAGAGGCATCGGTGAGAGTCCTGAGTCTGTGGCATGGGGTGAAACTGGGCACCTCTGTGTAAAACATCATTGCTTGCAGAGGTAAAAAGCTGAAGCCTTGCCCTGGCTGGGTAGGTCAGGCGGTTAGGGCATCGTCTCGATGAACCAAGGTCGCAGGTTCAAGTCCCGGTCAGGACGCATGCAAGAATCGACCAGTGAATGCATTAGTGAGTGGAACAGCAAATTGATGTCTCTCTGTCTTTCTCTCAAGTAAATCAATAATTTTTTTAAAAAAGCTAAGAATATCAAATTAGGGACAGGTTAACTTAGATAAGACTTTATTAAAAGCTCTATTTTCCAGGGAAGACTGGGTACAAAAATGACTTCATGAAAATTTACTCCTTTACTGATGCTTTGTTTATTCATGTTGCAGAGAAATATAAAATCTCACATATCATAATTTTAACCAATACATATAAAAGTAAGTTAAAACAAACTACTTTGAAATAATCAAAAATATTTTAACTAAGTACACTTATTCTCATTAAGCACATAATTTAAAATGAGTTTAAAGCTACAAATGACTAAACTGTAGGGTAAATCCTGTTCTCCCGTAATGCAATCATTTATCCAGAAAACACATAGTAAGGGTTTGATTCGGTAGGAGGTTTGCAGCCCCAAGAGGCACAATGTGTTCCTTCTACTTCACAAGGACAAGGAGGACATGGGTATGGCCTCAGGCTGAGCCCGGTCCTTCCGAACAAATGGTGACTCAGGGCATGCCAATCAGGTGCAGGGACCCCCCGAGGTAACCCTGAAGGTTTGCTGTCAGTCATTCCTGAAGTGACTCCAGCAAGTGCTGTCTCCACCGCGTCGTCCCCCCAGTCCGTGCTCTCCGTTCTCCGTAAGGACCTCTCAGGGGGCTGTGAGGCTGCAGAGGGGAGGCGTCTCAGAAGTCGTACCACTCACAGGCCCCACGCAGATCAGGGTGTCCCCCAGTCCTCGCGGGGAGGCGGGAAAGGATGACCGAGCAGGGAACTACTGAATTCGGAAAAGGAGGAAACAAGCAGGAGGAGAGAGGAAGTGGCTCCTGGCAGCCTCTGACGTTCGTTCTGCACTCTGACCCCCCAGATCACGACGTCTCCCGAGATCTGACGCACAGCGCAGTCTGGGGGGGTGGGCAGGGCAGACACCTCTCCCCAAATGCAGACACGCAGGCTCAAACACAGGGGTCGCTTGCCCGGGTGGTGCAAGTAGAATCGGATGTCATTAGAGCCTGAACTGAGGTCCTCCGAGTTCCCGCTGACAGGTCTCCCCTTGTCACACTGCGGCGGCGAGAACCACGCTGAAAGCCGTGAGCAGCAGCCACCGAAACGGGACTCTGTGCGCTGCGCTGTGCAGGTGGGTGCCTGGAAGTCTTGAGGAAGTTGTCTTGGGAGAGGAGTCCATGTACCATTTTCCGTGGTCATAGAGACAGCCCTCCTGTGCTTAGAGGATGAGAGCCGGCCCCCCAGTCACCGCGCAGTCGCCACAATTATAAACACAAGTAGAAATGACAGTCCGTTGGAGACAAGCTACTAAAGTGTGTATTAGGGATTGACCCCGATGGGGACGCATGCCATGCAGCTTTCAGAAGCGCATTCTAAAGCACGGGCTTGGTTACCGTATTAGTGCAAAATGGATTTGAAGATCCTGATTTTCTGTGAGACAATTTCTGATTTCCTTGATTAGAAACTTCAAGATAATTTGTTTTTGCTCTCTCAGAAGTATATTCTACTCTAAACAATTGGTTTTTGCCCTTGGAAAGCCAACGACCTCTGAGTTAGCCTCCCTGCCAACAGGACTTGCTGGCTAGAAGGCCGTCACGGTGGGCGTGACCCTGCGGAAGAATCTGTGGCCTCGGGAGTTCGTGTTTTCGTAGACGTAGCCTGGGGGAGACGGGTAGCTGGCAGGGCAGACCTCCCATTTCTTTGGGGCGTACTCCGTGGAGTACACGGTCACGTCCTTGAATGGACTGGAACTCCGCAAGGGAGCGTGGAGAGGCTTACAGCTCTCCGTGGGAACCAGCATGTGCGGCACGTAGTGAGATTGGAAGGTGCTCAGGCCATCGAATCTCCCGGAGGAGTGGGGAATCTGCTGCTGCTGCTTGATGAGGCCTCGGCGACAACTTTCCCATGCGGGGAAATCCTCCTGCGTGGTGCTTCTTCCTTGGAAGGGACACTTCTTGCTTCTCTTGTGGGATGCAGGCCTGATGGGGGCCACGCGGGCCGCCCGGTGGGGCACGTAGTCGAGATGGCTGGTGCTGCACAGCTGCATGGCGCCTGGAGGAGGCACGTACTCAGGCGCTCTCTTGACTTCTGGGGGTGGGATCTCCCAGGGCTGGAAACTGTCCTGGAATTCGGTGCTTCCCTCAAACGGAGCATTCGGGGTCACTCTGGTGTGCACAGGCCTGCAGGTTTTCGCACTCTCGCCGAGAAGACCCCGGAAGGCACTTCGGTGCGTGGTGAGGTCCTCGAAGGGTTGGTTGGGGGGCCTGTGAGCTTCTTTGGGCCGAGCACACTTGGACTCAAGCTGGTAAGGCACATAATCCAGGCGGTGGCTCGTGTCACCGTGAAAAGGGGCCGTGGGAGGTTTGACCGCAGAGATGGGTTTAAAGTTTTGCCTCTGCTGCATCTCCTGGGGCACGTAGTCATCCTGAAACGTGGTGGGATTCCCGAATTTCACAGTAGGGGGGTAGTAAGTCTGTTCTGGTTTACTGAGTTCACTTCTCCGAATGTCCCAAGCTCTATAATCATCTTGAAAGAGAGAGAGAGAGAGGACATTTTTAAATATCAAGGGAAACCACGATCTTGTCAACATCACGACCTGATTCTCTCATTGCCAAACTCCCATCCGTTCCCTTTAGAAATGTGAACACCAGTCCAGTACGGAGTTCCTCCGATTCCCATCAGCTCTGCTCTTTGGGGTCCATTTCCACCTGCTCTTCCTATGCCGCCCCCCTTTAAGATGTGTAACTTTCCACTTCTAGATTCATCCGATCACACCGCCAGGGAGAGGAACACCAGGGTCTGAGTGCTGATAGTTTTTGAAAGCCGAAACAGTTGTGTGTTGGGTGGAGACAGTTTAGGAGATTGGGTTGTGTTCCCAGGAGCTGGTTGGGATTTTTGCTCTAACTCATTAAGTGCTAAAGTGAACCATAAAATCTAGGATTCACGTGAGAGCGAGGGCCTAGCTGTGTGAGCAAAGGTGAGGTGGGCATTGCTGCTTGCTCTGGAGGGACCCCTCAAAGGAGAGGGAATTCCCGTTGTGCCTTGGGAACCCTGCAGGCCTCCCCGAGCAGAGATGCAGGGTGACTCGTGGTGTCCCCAGAAGGTCACTGGTTTCCATTTCCCTCCGCAGGAAATGGACTTCGAAGCACTCCCCAAAGACACAGGGCCGGCTGGGGGCCAGGGACCTGAGCCGAGTGCTTCTGGGCGTGTTAGGCAGTGTGTGTGCTGCTCGGAAGTGACACGGAAGAGCTCAGAGTGAGATGTGGTATCGGGCCCTTCATCCTGCATCCGGCCGCATCCCTGCACCCCGGTGGAGAACTCCAGTGCTCAGCCTTCAGCTGAGGGCTGCTTGGGTTTTCTGTTTCTAGACGAGAAAGCTGAGGAATACCATTGAATTGACGTCACCCCAACGTAGGCATTTCTAAATAGCAGAAGTTAATTTGTAAAGAAGGTACACAAGATAGTGTTAGAGTCTGAAGCCCACTGTCAAGTTCATGTGAAAGGCCAATATGCAAGTGTTTATTATTATTATTTCACCTCATTTGAAGAGAACAGTTCCTTACCCATAAGACATTTCTGCTAGGATGGCCAAGTTGGGACCACATGGTCAACCCCACCTCCGGCTCCTGGTGTCTGGGAGGCAGTGGGCCCCTGAGCCACGGGTGGCAGTCTCTGGGCTGTGAGACTGCCTGGCGGGGAAAGGTGAAGTGGGTCAAGGGCACTCTTGTTTCTGTGAACCTAGCTCTGGTGAGAGACAACAGGTCCCTGAGTCCTCAGCTGATGTCCCTCTTAATCCCCGGTCATGTGACTCGTTCCGAAGCCTGCATTTTCTGATATTAATACAGTCCACCCTACAGCTCTCTTTAACTAGAGTTTGTGCGGTATACGTTTTTCCGTTCTCACTTTTAACCTAGCTATATCTTTGTATTTAACATGGATTTTATGTAGACAGCACGTAGTCGGTTTTTTTTTTTCCTTCATGTGCTATGCCAATCTTTGTGTTTTAATTACCGTGATTAGATCACTCACCTGTAATGTCATTATTGATAAGGTTGAATTAACATCTGCCCTCTGGTTGGTTTTGAAATGATTGCTGGTCTGCCTGGTGCAGGGTGGAAGGAAGGGAATGGCACCCACTATGGGTGGAATAAGGGGACAAGTGGGACCCAATGCTTGTCCAACGGCATCCTCGGTGTTTATGTGTTTGGAGCCAGAGAAAACTAGGCAAGTGGCTGAGCTTTGGACAGGAAGCCTGGTCCCTTAAGTCTCAATCAGGCAGATGGTCTTTTGTTCACTCTACAACATTATTTTGACCAAAGAGAAACATTTTTTTCCTGAGCCACGAGGACGAAGTTTGACAACTCGGCAAAATGACGCTGCGGTGTCAGCCATCACAGCGGGCAGTGAGTTCTTGCTCTGTGGTCACGTCCTTTGTGAAAAAGCAAGTTACCTTTATAGGTGGGGACAGTGTCCAACTTCCCTTTCTTAACCTGTGGTCTCTCCAAAGGCCGGACAATTGCCACGGGCTGCACTTTGTAAGAATTAAAATCCCGTTTGTAGGTGGTGCCCAGGTCCATCTGCCCCTGTTTTGGCTTATATTCTTCCGGTGCAGGGCGAGGCTGTTGGACTATTTCATAGGGACGGTAGTCTGATCTGAAACATAAACATTTCAAACATAGCCTCACAGGTTCTTGGATTTGTAAGTATTTCAGTGCAGTACTGGAGTTTTCTAGGTTTTTACTGGAAAGGTTTCAGGAGATATTAAAATGGTGACAGGTGACAAGCTCCTTGAAAGAAATAATTAAATTCTTTCATGTCCTATCCAGTGACTAGATATCTCAAGGAATACATGTCACAAAATCCTAGTGTTTGAGACATCATTATAATGGATCGCTAGTTCACTAGATGTTACGTAAATAAAAGCGTTCCATGGTTAAATTTTTTCCAAGCCTGGAAGGAAAGCTCAGGTGAAGAAATTAATGAATTTGAAAACATTTTAAACGTGTCCCCTGGGTCCGCTTCGTGAAAACCCTTACTCATCTCACTTGAAGACTCTGGGTAACTAGCGAGGCACGCCTCCTCCTCCTCAGTGAAGCCACGCAGCCTTCCTGCTGTTCTATGAATAATCAGGTCTGGCCTTCCGACGGAACTCACACTCCTAGTGTGGACGTGAGTCTGACTCACCCTTGGACCCCCCCCCCAAGCCCCTGACATGAAGGGGCCACACAGCGGCTCGTCTCCACCCTGCCTTGTGCGACCGTGCGTGGCAGGCGGAGCTGGGCCTGCGGGCCCGAGGCCGTCCAGTGGGTGAGTGTGAGGGGCGCAGTCGGAGCGATCCCGCTGCCAGGGCCCGAATCTGGCTCTGCCATTCGCGGGGTGCATGACCTTGGACGTCTCAGTCAACCTGCCTGGGCCCCAGCTTCCTTGTAGATAAAAACATAGGACAGTCATATCATCTCCCACGTGGGGCTGTTCTAAGGACGGACACACGTGAACACGGAGCTTGGTGCACAGTCGGAGCGGTGTGAGCTCCGACTCTTACTGCCACAAGTCTGCAGAGTTGTTTTCCCCTCTCGACTCTCCTGACTGCACCACTCACTCTGGGGTCTGTCCAAGACATCTTGAACGAATCAGTGTTTCTCTGTACGTCCATAAGCTCCGGAAAAACAAACCAGACTCACGGAATGCTTCTTCCTCTTCACAGTGTAACTGGCTGCCCCCCTTTCCCGCCCCCAGTGACCCACTGCAGCCTGGGTCCCAGCACCGTGGCCTCTCCGCCAAGGCTTGGGGGTTCGCAGGCTTCTGCGCGGTTACCTCCCTCAGGCGGGTTCAGTCCTCGCCTTCCTCGACCTCTCGAGCAGTGGCCGGCGTTGCAGCCCACCCTCTCTATTCCCGGGGGGTCCTCTCCTCCCCTCCTTCCCTCTTCTCACCCGATGTTCACTCCTGAGGGCAAGTCTCTTCATCACCTGTATAGGAATGACTTGGATTCCTGCCTCAGCTCAGACCCGTTCCCTGAGCTCCACACCAGCATTCACGATGGCCTCTTGATTAGTCAATGGTGCCTCAAAACTCAATAGGCCCCTCATCAAAGTCACGATTTTCCTCCGACAAACGCGGTACTTTGGCCTGTTCCCTCGGCTGGTGAATGCATTGTCTCTCTTCACCTGCGCGGCCAGAAACCTCGGACTCACCTGCACGCCTCACTTCCTTCCTGCCTGAGTTCACCGTCAGCTCCAGTCAAGTTTTGCCTCCGGAGTGTCTCCCCACCGCCACACCACACCAAGCTTTCATCACGGCTCATTCAGATCAGTTCGGTACTTCCTAAACTCACTCACCTGCACCCACTCTGGTCCTCTCCCCAAGCCTTTCTCCCCTTGCACCCAAACTCATCCTTTCCCGAGTAAGCGTGGGCAGGTCATTCTTGCTCTCATCTCCCCAGTCTCTTTTTTTACCCCCCTTATATCCCCCCAACCCCAAACACACAGACACAAAGGAAAGGAAGGCCCTTGAGGCCCGCTGCCTCCTGCCGCCTGCTGGGCTAGGCCCGGAAGCACTTCCCCCTGCACTTAATCCAGTTAATTGTCCTCACGTCAAATTGACGCTTCAGCTCACTCTTTGCCTTGTCCTGATAAAGTCAACCCTCTTTTATTCTGGCTCTCAAGTGACCTTGTGCTATCCCTTCATAGATTTTACCATTGTTGCCCTTTTGTATTTATTGTGAGGGGTGTTTCTGGTGGCCGGCTTCACCAGACGCAGGCTCTGGGAGCGCAGGGAGCTTGTGACCACTTTGTTTCCGTTTGTTCCCGTGTCCCAGGGGCCCGGCATCACACCTGGCACTTCGGGAACATTGTTCAGTGGATGAACAGTAGTAGGAAGCACACACCTCTGCCTCTCCGGACTGCGAGCTGTTCTTGGCTCTTCCCAAACACCTGCTAGAGGGTGACAGGCAAAGCGCAGAGGGGGAGTTGGAAGAACAGGGATCGGACAGAGAAAGCTTAGAAGTCCGAGTTTCTCTGGTCAGCCAGGTAACTGTTAGAGCACCTCCAAAGCCAGAGCAGCTTTCTAGAAAGAAGTAGTCAAGCGTCAGTGCGCTGTTATTCATCTGACGCATCCCGAAACACTTGCTGAGCTCAGGGCCGTGCTGTCGGGCAGACGTCCCGCCCACTCCACCATCGCCCACACAGTGTGCGCCCGGAATGAGCTGTGTTGGAAGTGACATGAAGATGGATAACGGTGCGAGTGGAAGTCGTTGTAGAGCATGTCTTTAAACCCTAAATTAGAGAAAACTCCGGCGTGAGCTCCTGGTAAGCAGGAACCTCTCACTGATGCTTTTTACTTCATGCCGGAGACTGGACCTGGAATCTAGTGTGAGCAGTAACAGGATGAAGAAAATAAGGGGCCCATGGCATTGGCAAATGTACAAAGAGATCAAAAAAGCTAGGTCCAAATGAAAAGTTAAGACTTAGGAGGAGTTTTTTTTTTTTAATCACTCACTGAATGAAAATAAATAATCGAGTGTCTAGTCTGTCTGGTAGGCATTGGACCAGGTTTCTGGACCCAGAATGCGGAGATGAGATCATAGTTCCTGCTTTCAGGGAACACGGAGGCTGATCCAATGGTAAGTAATAGGAAAATGCTTTGGGAGCTGACACAGGACCTTCGGCAGCTGAAAACTGGGCGAGTGTCATGGGCTTTCCCGAGTGGTAATTGCGTGGAGATCTAGAAGTTGCAACTTGAAAAAAAGAACATTTGATTTTTCTAAAACAAAAAATAATAAAGAATTAAATACAATGGGAAAGTGTGAGACTATTTTAAGCAGCGAAGCGAAAGGATTCGATTTGCATGTTAGAAGATCGTCTTGGCCACAGTGTAGAAATAGCTCAGCAACGCAGAAAGCAGAGGAGACACAGGAATCCCCTGCATTCCCCAGGTTGTGCTGACAGTAGAAAGCAGGTAAGTACAAGAGATGCTGGCAGGTAAAAAAAAATATCAATAGAACTTTTCATTTCCCTTTTCACTGTTTGTTATTCAAACTCAATTCTGATCATTCTGTTTTTCTCAAGTCCTGACTCACTGGTTTCTTGCTTCTTAGGTGAGTTCAACTTAAATCCATGGAAGAGTTCAATTTAAAGAATTAAAGAACTTTATTCAGAGCAGAAGAGTTGGGGAAAAAGTAAAGCAAGCAGTTTCTCAATATTTACTTAAATGTTGTCATTCCTTCCATTTTACCACGGTATGCTCGAAATCCTTGCTTGGGTTTAAGACTCTGAGCTGGAAGAACATTGCCATAGGTGGGGTACTTTTCCGAATATTCAGTGGTCGGGCAGTACACGCCAGAATTTTCATAAATCCTTGTGGTCTCGTGTGGACAATGGTGTCGCCTGTGCAAACAGAAAGAAGCTGAAAGATTATTTTCACTCTCAGAAACATTGTGCATGATAATTACATTGTAATCAGGGACCTTCAATACACTCAGCATCTCTAAGTTTAAGAGCAGCTTCACAAAAGACAAATCCTTCCATTCTGTTTTCTCTGCAGTGGTGTTCACAAGCACAGTGACTAAGTTATGGTGTGTCCTCACGCGGTGGAAGCGCTGGCTTCCCTCCGACCACAGTTTGGTGTGTCCTCTGCTACAGCTACTGAAAAGCTAAAAAGCGAATTCCCTGGCCCCCCTGCAGGCTGGCTCCACCAGGCAGGTCTCCCCTGCCGGACAGACTACTCCCGTGGGGCTCTGACTTGCAGAGAGCGCCCTGGGGACATCCATCTGGCTGCATGGGTGGGTCCAGGCACAGAGCGTTTGCAGCCAGCAGTGGGTAGTCAGCGTCCTGGTCTGCAGGGAGCTCCCTGCGGTGGCAGCTCCCTGGCTGTGGCACTGGCGGGTGGCTCTGAGGCAGTTTCCTGACTGGGGCAGAGCCAGGGGCTCCCCTGGCCGCCCGGGTTTGCAGTGTGATTTTTGGGAAATTTTTCCTGAAAGCTTAGGTCAGAACCTGTTCCTTTGGTTCTCCCGACAATTCTGTGAGTTACATCTACTCCTTAACAGATTCCTTTCTGCCTGAACTAGCCAGAGTAGATGACAGTGCCCATCCCCAAGAACCCTGACCAACTTGTGCTAACACGTGCAGTTGTGGACAAGAATGAGGATGATCTTTGCAACTGCTGGAAGCCAGGGGGTAGACTGTATGTGCAATACGCTCTTTCGCTCTCTTTTTAAAGATGTGAATGTGAAACAAGTCTTAAAGCATTCTCGTTATCTGTGGGGGGTAGGATCAGGAGGGATTTTCACCATATTACAGATTTTTTTTACTGGGATTTTTATACTATGCCTTGTGTTATTTATTTCATAATCAGAACAAAGACTTTCTTTGGAAGGTTGTAAACCTAGCACACCGTGGTTACACTACGGCGCCTGGGATGCGTTGTGTGAGGCAGGCCGCCCAGTGAGTGCAGGGGGAGCCTCGTCTGCTTTGTGGGATTGGCACCATGGCCCCGAGAGCCCTCAGAGTCCAAGGTTCCTAGCTTCGGGATTAAGGTCTTTTCTTTCACGCTTTCTATTTTAACGCTTCAAAGTCAGTCTAAACTTTACTTCACGTTTGAACCATGTAACTCTTAACTTTCCTGACGTTCCTATGACCTTTAATTCCTCTCATACCTTTTGCATTTCACACGCACGATTCTCAGCCTATTGTGCCATCTGTTTTACTGGTTCCTCTTTTTTCATGGCAGGTGGCCGCAGTTTGGAGTGTTACCTGTCCCCAGGCACTCAATTTAAATTCCTTAAGGAAGCATTCTTCCAGAAGAGTGCTGTGAATAGAAGCTGTCTGAACTCAGCACATTTTTTTTTCTGTCTTTTAGAAACACAATTCATGGAAGAGATGAAAACAGGTGTCTCTCTAGAGCTGAAAGATAGTGTTTCCTCGGTTCCCAAGGGGAAAGAGAGATGGTCTTGGACTGGAAAAAAAAAAGGAAGAGGGAAAGACTCCCCCAAAGACAGGAGGAAGGTGAGAGGAGGAGAGGGAGTGGTTCATAGGAAAGTGGGCGATCTTCACAGGACTGGGTGTCAGTGTCCCAGGAGGCGGCCAGATCCCCAAAGAGTTGGCTAAAAGGGACCTACAGTCGTGGCTCCCAGCGTTGCTAAAGATCCTTGTGCCTCAAACATAAAACGGAAAGCGAGCGTGGCACCACTCCTGAAGGATCATGGGAAGAGCGGTTCCCTGGGAACCTGGCCAGTGTTCACAGTCCAGAGAGGACGCTGACACGGGCAGTGCCTCAGCTCTCTGGTCCTGCTGGAAGAAGGGCAAACCTCCACGTCCATGCAGTCAGAAGTTCCTGACGGCTGCACGGGAGAGGGCATTGGGTTGGATATAAAGATGAAAAAAAAATGGGAGCAATTTTTGCACGTCACATCTTTTGGATCCATGCCCCAAGTGTTAAGTTATCTTGTAACGTGTATCTACTTATTAATTATAAGCAACCTTTATTGTGAAACTACAGGGAGGACTGCTTTCCATCAACATAGTGATTCTCCTTTGGGCGGATTAGAATAGGAAGGGAGTGACGTATTCACGATATTTATTTGGCCAATGTTGATCTAATCCCTGGGTCAACAATGAAGTCGAAGAGGAAGACTGTGGACAGGGCCTGGAGGTTGTTAAGGACTCACAGCCCAGTCCTGGGTGTCAGGGTGACGACTGCCACCTTCCCGCCACTCAGACCCCAAAGGAGCGCTGCCTGGGTGGTAACGGGATGGGGTAAGGCTGGCACGGAAAGCTGGAGTTGGAAAGAAGCCTAATACGAGTTTAAAACTCGGACTGTTCATTCTGTTGTATCCTTTTCCTCAACCTTTCCTTCCTAAAAAAAAAAAAAAAAAAAAAAAAAACTGTGGGGCATTCAGTTTCCCAGTCGGATCCTATCGCACCACCTTACCGGCCTTAAATCCGGCCGCACCTTCCCATCTACCTGCCCCGCCTGACGGCACGTCAGTGTGCACCCTGGACTGGGAGCCTACGCAGCAGAAACGCAAATAGCAGTCGGCGGTGCCGAGCCAGCTGGGCCCGCGCCCCCTGCCCTCCCGGGGACCGCCTGAGGCTCCGGCCGCCGCCCCCAGTCGCCCCGCGGCCGCGCCTCACCCGCAAGTGCAGATCTGACACAGGCACCGGCTCCTCATCGTCTCCCGCCGGCAGGGTCCACTCTGTGGCTTTCGAGAGCTCAGCAGCTTCCTCGGTGCGGACGCCTCAGTCGTCGTCAAGGCAACGCGGCCTCCCAGGAGACGGACGCGGCGCCAGCTTCCGGTGGCGTCAGCGCGCACGGGTCAGAGGTCATGCGTCCCCACCCCCGCCTCTCCCCGCACGCCCGCGTTCACTACCGGCGCGGAGCTGTGAACACCTGCGACACGCGCGTGCAACCAGGCCGGGTGTCTGAGTGGGGCGACGGGCGTCCGGGCACGTGAGTGCGGGCAGCCCTGGGCTTCGGCTTCCGGGCGGGTCAGCTCGGAGCGGGGTGGGGACCTGGGGAGCCGAGGCGGCGGGCGGGCGGGGCGGGGACGAGCCGCTGTCGAAGTGGACCCGGGACCCGGGGGCTGAGGTGCAGGGTGTGTGGCGTTGAGGTGTTCCCTGGAGAGGGGAGGAATGGAGGACCTCAGTGCCGCGCGGGGATCGTAAGCACGTGTCCCCAAACTTTTCTCAGACTCCGCGGGCGGTCCTGAGCCGGGGACCTCACCTCGGGAAGCGCGCGACGGGGCGAGTGAAGGGGGGGAGGGACGTCAGCGAGCACTCTCCTGGGAGCACGGGCCGCGGGGTCACCTCGGCGCACCCAGCTCCCGGAGCTCCGTGACTCATCGCCGCGCCCCGCCGGGGCGGCCACCGGACTCCCGGAGCGCCGGCGAGGTCCGGTGTCGCGTCTCTGCTCCAGTTGGGCGTGGGCCCCGTGGGTGTCTCCCTTCTTCCGGGATTGTCCGTCTGTCTGTTCCCAGTTTGAGGCCCCGAGCAGTCTTGTCAGCTCCTGGCGTTTTTAAAGACAAGATTTTAATGCCCCGCCCTTCAGCCCCGGTGCCGTTTGTAACTGCTTTTTAATTTTCAGTCCCAGGAAAATCGGTGACCATGGTGCTCAACAGTTTGGACAAGATGGTTCAGCTCCAGAAAAACACTGCCAACATCAGGAATATCTGTGTCTTGGCGCACGTTGACCATGGTGAGAACAACTCTTTTTAAATGTCTTGTTGTCCGTAATTAAGGGGCTGTGTCTCCCTCGTGTGTCAGTGGAGAGACGCTCTGCTGGGAAGCACGTCTGACTTCCTTTGAAAGTTCGGGGAGGAGATAAAGTATCACAGCGTGAAGAATGTTTCGATGCCTTTGTAGTGTGAAGAGTCTGCAGCCTTGGCTCACTGTACCCTTCAGAGTGGACCGGAAAAAGATTGCTGTGCCATGTTTCGTCATTTCTGAGCGATTAGGGGCTTACCTTCGTAGCCATTGTCGCTGTCAAAGATCCCGGATGATTGACGGAATAACGATGGCGGAAACTTGGTTAAAGCCCTGCAGCGCAGGTTTTAGCAAAGACGGAAAAGCTGTCCGGCAGAGGCACTTTGATTGGGTGGTGCTTCCTCTCGTCACTTAGAAGGGGTCTGAGGGTCTGTGTGTTTCACTGCGTGTAAACTGTGCCTCAGTGCAAACAGTTCTGTGCTGGGAAACAGGCTGCCTGGCAACTTTCCAGGGGGACGGATGCGGCCTGCCGGGCTGGGGACGGGTCCTCGGGCCGTGAGGAGGGCCCGTAGTGCTGGGACGTGTGTCCTTCCAGCTGGTGTGCAGTGCCACACTGTTGTCACTCTTCACGGTGCCCCCGTGTCTCCCTTCGCTCAGCACACGTGCATGGGAAGCGTTTGCGGAACCAGTGCTTACGGTTAGACGTTCGGTCTGTAGACGTGTCCTTAATACTGTTGCTTTAACAGGGAAAACCACCCTGGCTGACTGTCTCATATCCAGCAACGGAATCATCTCCAGCCGCCTGGCAGGCAAGGTACGCACGTCCTGACGCCGGATAAATGCTTGTAAGGAAGTGTCGGCTCGAGGCCGCACGATGAGCCGTCCGCTGTGTTCTGAGAGGTCCTCTGCGTGCAGCGAGTCAGTCAGAGGCCGTCCCGGCACCGCCCTGGCAGTGTTCACGGGGGAGGGGAGTCTGCGCAGGCGGAGGAGTTGGGGGTTGGAGGGGAAGGCTGACTAGTGAGTTGCGCCGGATTTGAGCGGATTTGAGCGGAAGGTCTGCGTGTGCCCTGCGGAGGGAGAATGTGCACGGGCGAAGGGGACGGGTCAGGTTAGCAGAGACCTTGAAGGCCAAGCCGGGTACCGGTTACCCGGGGAGGCTCCTGGGCCTGGCGGTGAAAATCGTGTTTTGGGAAGTGAAGTCGGAGGCATCTTCATTCCAGCTGTGCTCTAAGAGGCCCCGGGATAACTCACTTGCAGTACAAAACTAGAGACATTCTTCCCCCTCATGGGATTCCGGGACAGTAAGTTACTCTCACGGTTTTCAAGCGGGAGAAATGACTAATTATAAAGGTTAAGAAGTTTCACAAGTTGGACAGAGAAGTGGGGCAGGGCAGGGAGCCACCTGCTCTGCAGGAGGGTGGTCAGCGCCTGCTTGGGGCTGAGGGGCTGGAGCAGGAGGGTTCTCCAGTTAGGCACGACCGCCCTCCGCTCTGATGCTCCACAGAGCCCTTACCTGAGGGCGTTAACGCTTTATGAAGGCCATCGGCTAAATGGCAGTGTTAGAAATATCTTCTACCCTGTCGTTCTTAAAAAAAAAAAAAAAAAAACGTTTAAAATCTCATTTGGGGAAAGGAGCAAAAGCTTCCCTTGCTTCTAGAAATGGTTTGAATCTCTGTTCAGCCTTTGTTAAAGGGCCTGTGAGAAGGGAAAGAATGGCTGTGTTCTTGACGAAAGGAAGAAAATCCCCCGAACCCTGCCTTCTGCGCACTGTTCGTGGAGTGCCCATCGTTCACAGCTGCAATTTGAGCGCCTTTTGGGGAGGGTGTGAGGTGTGGGAACACATTTGGGAGGTGGTGATGTGTTTGAGTTCGTCTGCCTCTTCCCTGTGACGGCCTGCGTTCTCCAGCCCCTCTCCCCCTAAAACACACGAGGCGGTTCACTAGCTTAAAAGGCAAGCCTTTGAAACAAAAGCCCAGGTCACTCCGTCTTCATACTGCCCTGGCGCCCCCTGGAGGTAAGGGTGTGTGGGTTGTGTCCTCGCAGCTGCGATACATGGACAGCAGGGAGGACGAGCAGGCCCGCGGCATCACCATGAAGTCTAGCGCCATTTCTCTGCATTATACGGAAGGTGAGTCAAGCCGTCTTTCAGAGAAAAATCGTTTCAACTCTTCCGTGTCCTCCTCCCGTTTCCCATATGAATCGCATGCCTCAGTTTCTTTGCTTTCTATTCCGAGAGTTGCATTCTGGCCTCTCCGAATGGTGTGTTGTCGGAGAGAGTCAGGCTGTCCAGACTTGGACGTCACTGGGGACCCCTGGGTGGCTTTTAGGCAGAAAGGCTGGCTGTTCACACCCGCCCCCCCGCCCCACCGCCTTCCACCCAGGCCTGTCCTGTGGCGGCTCTTGGAGCAGCCTTCCCTCCCGGGCAGGGGCTTCGTTCGGCCTCACCATCCTCCCAGGTGGGAGGAGGACAGGCACTCGAGTTTCTCCAGCAGGGGTAGTGTAGGGATTCGGGGAGGTGTGATTAGCATGTTGAAAGTGCCTCCTTAGCGGGTGCCTGGCTCCCGGAGGCTCTTGGTAAGTGGTGACGGGTAGAGGCTCAAGTCTTGGGACACATTGTGTGGGTGCTGTTTGGAGTCAGCAGTTCCTTCAGGGGAGTCCCAGACTGGGATGGCAGCCCGCTGATGGAGCCTTTGCCTTCTCTGGCTTACAGTCGTTCCTCAGACAGTCCCCAGCTCCGCAGTGCCCGAGGAAGGGTGTTTACCGCACGCCCACGCCCCTGACCTCGCGTCCCCACACCCTCCATTGCAGGGAGCGAGGAATACCTGATCAACCTGATAGACTCCCCGGGGCACGTGGACTTCTCCTCCGAAGTGTCGACGGCTGTCCGAATCTGCGACGGGTGCATCATCGTGGTGGATGCCGTGGAGGGGGTCTGCCCGCAGGTAGTGGGCCTGTGGGCCGTGCTGTGACGCTGCTTCGCTGGTTCAGGGAGGTGGGGGGTGGGGAGGGCCTGGCCGCTGATGACTCCGTGTGCGTGGACATTCCACCAACGGCCAGGAGCTGGTTTCACGCTTCAGGTTGGACGCCGTGCCAGTCCGCCATGGAGTTGAGTCCTCCGAGGTTTCACCCGAGGTTCGAAGGGGTTTTAGGACTACTTTCACTCTAGAAGCATGACGTGTCTGAGAACCCTCCTGGAGAGGGGCCCAGTGGAAGTGAGAGTGCAGAATTCTGGGACCACAGGGTGGTTCTGCTCCGGTAGAAAAGGTTTCTGAACGGGGAGAGTTTACCGAGAGAGCGAAGTCCTGAGCTCCTTCTCCCCTGGATGGGAGAAACCCTCTGCTGGGGCCTCAGTCTGCAGGCCTCTGCCCACCCACGCGCATCTCCCCCCCCCCCCCCCCCCCCCCCCCCCCCCCCCCCCCCCCGCTGCCGTAATGTAGGGCTCTTGTCTCGTCTGTCAGAGCTGGGGAAGGTCACCCCTAAGGCCAGGCGGACGTTCAGCTCTGGTGGGCGTGGAGTGCAGAGTGTCTCTCTAAACTCAGTTCTTTAAATGATTTTTTCTTCAAACCTTATGTTTTATCTTAAAAATGCTGTCATCTTATATTCTGTTTCTTAATATATTCTTATTTTTTTAGTGTTTATTTTATAGAAAGTAATAAAAGGCTTAAATAACTCAAACGGAGGAAAGTTGAGAAGTCTAAGAGGATGTGCCGTGAGCGTGCTGTGGCTTCCCCTCTGACCTCCCCTGAGGGCAGAGGTCCTCAGCTCGAGGAGCGCAGCCTTAGTCTACACGGGGCCCTAGGTGTCCGGGCGCGGCCGACGCGCACCCCTGGCCACGCAGCCAGGCGGTGGCCAGCATGCAAGGCAGGGTGTGGTCAGCAGGGTGTGCTGAGCGACTCCGGGGAACGCTCTGGTTTTGCTCCCGTGTGTCGACAGCGCTAGTGTTTGTTTTGTATTCATTTAGTAACCTCTGTGCATGTGTAAAATCCCACCAAACGCGTCACTGTCTTTTGCACAGTTCGATCTGTCCTTCCTAAATGGGTTCCACGAAGGCAAGGACGACGTGTAGCCTGCAGTTCCTCTCCAGCGTGCCCCATACTCGTGGGCGTCCAGTGGCGCCTTGTCTGACCGGCTCCGCCTGCGTTGCGGTGAAGGGGTGCCGGGAGGGGCGGTTATTGGTCAGGATTATTAGATGTTCTGTGCTTACTGCCCGTCGTGAGATTTGTGTTTTCCTTCCTGTTTTAACCAGACACAGGCCGTTCTGCGACAAGCTTGGCTGGAGAACATCCGTCCGGTCTTGGTGATTAACAAGATCGACCGCTTGATCGTGGAGCTGAAGTTCACCCCACAGGAGGCCTATTCTCACCTCAAGAATATCTTAGAACAGGTGTTTGATTCTTTACTTGAGTGTTTATCAGAAATCAGGGTTCCAGGAGGGGTCGTAAGGAGGATGCTGGGTCAACTGTGAGGCATCGAGACAGAAGTTCCCTTGTTTAGAGCATGTCCACTTAGGTCCGTGTGCATCAGAATTGTCATGCCACAACAGAGGCCACAAGACCAGCGTCCTCTCCTCTCGGGAGCCCCCTCCGTCGGAAGCATCCTTGGGCACAAAGCTCAGATGATAGGTCTTAATCCTGTCTTGTTTAAAAGGGTGTAGTTTGGTTCCAAAGAAAAGCAATATTAAGAAGCTCTCTGGATTTTTATGACCTGTCTTGAGATGAAAGTTTACCTGTGTGTTCATTCGTTTTGTTCAGCGAACACTCACTTGGTTACACGTTGAGTAAAGGAATTCTTGGATGTCCACTGGGGCCGGAGACAGGCGTGTCGTGGCAGACGGGTCGGAGCCCTGTCCCCGCAGGGGTCGCGGTGTGGGGGGGGCACAGTGGGAGGAGGCACTGGAGGTGAGACAAGCCCCGGCGATGAGTGCGCCCAGGCTGCCTGACCGGCAGTTCCGGGCTCAGCGGGTGCCCATCACAGGGTCCCCTGCCACGGGCGCACCAAGCGTCTGAGTGCCGTTCTGCCATCTCACCCTCTCTCCCAGGTCAACGCGCTCACGGGGACACTCTTCACCTCCAAAGTCCTGGAGGAGAGAGCGGAGAGAGGGAGCGAGCCCCAGGGCAGCCCCCCGGCCGACGCGGGCGAGCTTGTGTACGACTGGAGCGCGGGCCTGGAGCACACGGACGACTCGCACCTCTACTTCGCCCCCGACCAGGGCAACGTGGTCTTCGCCAGCGCCATCGATGGCTGGGGCTTCGGGTGGGTCCGTCCGCATCCCTCCGGGGGCTCCGGCCCTGCTGGGGTTCAGACTGAACGTGTTGTGAGACAGCGGTGCATGCGCCACAGCTGTCAGAGAGAGTCCGTGGTTGTCCTTTTACGGGTCCCTGGGGCACAGGAGCCGTGCCGAGTGAGCAGCCCCTGCGGACCTCCTGCCCTTCCCTGGGAGGAGCAGTCAGAAGGGGGCCAGGACGGCCCCCTCCGGCCCTCCCCTTTCTGTGGGGGCGCCGAAGGTCTGTGGGCGAGGTGAGAGTTCCTGGGGAAAGGCACCCTCCTTTAGAGAGACAGAAAAGATTATAAATTAATAACATAGCGATAATAAGTAACAATTTATAGTCATGTAAATTCCATACAAATAAATAACTATGTTACTTATGTATGTAATAAACATAAAAGAAATAATATAATAGAAAGTAGAACTTTGGAAAATTAGAAAGTCTGCTAAATAAATAACCGTTGGGTCACGTGGGAACTACAGTTTACTGCAGCGAATCACTTGAAAGGAGGGCACACTCCAGCATGTCTGATTGGAGCTGGCCCCAGAAACACTAGTTAGCCTGTAACTGTAGAACTTGAATTTGGGTCCTTGAGGGGCCATCTCTCTGTCTCTTGGCCTTCAGTGAGACAGGGATGTGGATCTTCAGCTGTTCCCTGTTGGGTGAGCTGTGCTTCCGGGCTACTGCCTGGTGCTTTTCACGGTCCTGTGTCCCACCGGTGTCATCGGAGTGTCAGCTCGCTGGGCTGGGTGCAGCTGACCGCAGGATCCCAGCAGCCCTCCGGCTGACGGGTGTGCTCAACGTTAGAGGGTGTCAGCTTTGGGTCCCTTCTGCAGTGGGTGAAATAGCAGGCATCTTTCACGGCGCCGGTCCTTGCAGAGTTGAACTCAGACCGTAGTTAGTTAAACACACTACTCCCTGCAGGAAAGAGACGTTTTTCTAGGTCCTTTACCCAGACCGTGCCAACCCTGCACACAGCTCCCACGTGGGCCAGGTGGCTGCTGTCCCGTGGCTGAGGGCAAAGTGCGACCCAGTCTCCCCGAGGGCTGAGGAGAGCCGAGTCGGTGTGCGTGCACCTCCTCCTGAATCCATGTGCCGGAAAGCCCTGTGGCAGCTCCGGCTGTGACGTGGTTTTCTTTGTGAGCAGTAGGCACCTGTGGCAGTGAAGCGCTGGAAGAGGTTTTCATTGGCACTGCCGCAGTGCTCAGCTGGAGCCTGCGTTTCCTTGGCCACTGTCCTGCCTTGAGTCCACGCACAGCATTAAGAAAGGGAGACGTCGCAAGACTTCCGACGCGTGGGAACGGAGGGGGACGTGGGCCGGAGCATGGGCTCTGGGGCCGGACCACTGGGCTCGGGTCCCCGCTTCACTCGCAGCCTGTGTGATGTCTCTGTGCCTCTGGGCCTTTTCTGCCCAGAGCGGGGGAGCGCTGGTCCGGGCCTCGTGGGGGACAAGGCGGTTGCGTCGGGCAGCGAGTCTGCAGCACTTCGAATGGCACGGGCGCAGAAGCCCTCCCGTGTCGGCTGCACTCACACCTGCCGTCGTCCCTGGTAACACAAACCCTTGCTTTCCTTCCAGGATCGAGCACTTTGCCAACATTTACAGTCAGAAAATTGGCATAAAAAAGGAAGTCCTTTTGAAAACACTGTGGGGAGATTATTATATAAACATGAAGGCTAAGAAGATCATGAAGGTCGATCAGGTAATGTCATACGTGTCCCTTGAAATGTTGGTGACTGTCCGGCCTTAGGCAGCACCCCTGATGCAGGTGTGCTTTGGCTGTGGTTTACTCGAGTCAGGAGGTGAAGGATTTTCTCACTGTCTGTGTTTGGTTAGAGTTCGTGAACCTTATATCCGAGTATTCCTTAAATAGTATTCCTTTACACTTAGGGGACAAACCTCAGGTCCCGGTCCCTTGAAGACACGCAGTTTGCACCCTGCGTTTGTGTGGCCCCCTCAGCGTAAGGAGACCTCTCCTCCATGCACCTCTGTGGGGCCCAGGCAGCCGAGGCCCCCGGTGGCCCCGGGCCCGCCCGTGAGTGCTGCTGGAAGAGGGGTGCTCCCTTCCCAGATGGGGTGCAGGTAGCTGCTGGGCCCCAGGGCCTCAGAGGATCCTTTTCTGGCAGCTTTTTTCTGAACGTGAAGTTCAAGGTCTTATAAATGGATTCTCATTGAGGAACGTGTAGGTTCTTTCCACACAGTGCTTCTGAAAGCACAGGGAAGAGAATGTCAGGAGCCAGCACTGCCCATCTCTGGTTTTAATTTGCTTTACTCTCTCTGGATAGATGATACATCTCCACGTTGAGATTGTACCTTTTATATAAGGTAGCTGCTTTTTTGCTTGACATGTCTGGAAAAAACCATCGTGAGCATCTTCCCTGGCCATCAAAAGCTTTTAATAAACAGTGTAGGCAGGAAGGAGCCGGCAATCGAGTGGGAGTGCGCGCGGCTTGAGAGCCTGGCGTTGTGTCCAGGCTCAGCTCCTGCACTGGCCAGCTCCGTGCCCTGCGTCTCGGTTTCTCGTCTGTGGAAGGGTTCGGGGGGCAGGACTTCCCTGTCCGGGTGGCTGTGATGGCTGTGGGGTGCCCTCCGGGGGAAGCCCCGAGCACAGTGCTGCCCTAGGTGCACTGGCACCCCGAGTCACTGTGTGCTGGGCGTGCGTCCTCGCCCACGGGGTCGCCCCCGAGGGTGGACGTAGTTTCTGTCTCTGGGCTCCAGATGTTCTGATGTCGTGAGGGAAGCTGTGGTGGGGGGCATCTTCCCGTCAGTGTTTGTCTTCATGACACCTTTCTGTACACACCGGGCGTACAGAGGTGGTCACGTCACGTCCTAGCACCGGGCCCCCAGCTCCTCGAGGAGGAGGTCGCGGTTCGCCATCCCTCTGATGGGCGTGTGGGCGGTCCGCACAAGGGGCTCTTGCTCTTACGCTGCAGCACCTGAGAGAGCAGTGGTGGGGTTTGTTTTGAGTTCTCTCCCCCTTGAAGCCGATCACTTTTCACGTGCGAGAACGCCCTCGAGCCCGAAGTCCATGCAGAGGCCTGCACGTGCAGCAGGGTTGGGGTTTCGAGCCCAGCGGGGGTCGGGGGTCTGAGCACAGCAGCTGCGTGTCCCCTGCACGCTCGCCTGGAGTGTGAGCCGCAGTGCCGGAGGACGAGGGCGACGTGGTTGTGACGGCGTTCCTGCTGAATAAGCATCTTCCGGTAGAAGGGGTCACTGATGATAACACGTGTCAGTAACGGATATTTAAGATGCCTGTTAAATACGCGGAAACCCAAGCGTGCGTATTTTCTTTGCAGGCGAAAGGGAAGAGACCGCTGTTTGTGCAGCTGATCCTGGAGAACGTGTGGAGTCTGTACGATGCCGCCCTGAAGAGGTGAGACCCTGAAGAGGTGGGGCAGGCTCGCCTGCACGGCCCCCAGCGCAGGGAGTCCACCTGGGACAGCCGAGGGGGACGGGGGGGGGGCGGGGGGGAGCCTGTTCAGACTCCTCGGTCCCGGGTCATGGAGAGGATGGGAGGAGCGGGCGTCACCCAGGCGGACGCAGGAGGGCGGGTGGGGGTGTTTGCACCTTGCTGAGCTGCGGAGAGAGCAGGTGGGATGGACAGGAGCTCGGGACCTTGTTTCCGCCAGCCCAGCGTGAAGTCAGGTGGTGACGGTGGTGGGAGAGCTGTTCCATGTCTCGGGTCATGACCGGGCGGCAGGGCAGATGCTCGCTGGGTGCGCGTGCAGTAGGTCACCCGCTGCAGTGAGTGTAGTTCTCGGTCATTCCAGAGTGGGAGTGACACCTTTCTGAGCATGTCCCGGGAAAACTGCCTCGGCCGGGCCCTGCCACTCCCTGTCAGCTTTCCCTAGCGAAGGTGGTGCGTTCGCAGTGAACGTGTCCGGTCGGTCGTGTGGAATTCGTTTCCTCACTGCTCCTTTGTGTCCCCCGCCGCCCCTCCCTGCTCCCTGCTCTGTTGTGCGTTCCTGCAGGGACAAAGAAAAAATCGACAAGATAGTGACTTCCCTGGGACTAAAGATTGGAGCCCGGGAGGCACGGCACTCAGACCCCAAAGTCCAGATCAACGCCATCTGCAGCCAGTGGCTGCCCATCTCCCACGCCGTCCTCTGTATCCTTCATGTGGACGTTTGTCGTGAGGTCAGAGTGGAGGGAGAAGTTACCGGCAACCAGGGAATCCTTGGGAAACGGTGCATTCCAGACCACAGTGAGGCATCTGTGGTGTTTCACGGTTCCTTGAAACTATGTTTAGTGCTTAATGCGGATTAGTGTTATGGCAATGCCAGTCTAAAGGAGTACTGCTAAACAGGTATTTTTATGTTTGTTCAGTGATCTGTAAAATATACACTTTTTGTTTTACGAAGTCTTACACACAGGTGGGTGAGTCAGATGCTTGTACTAGACCACTGTTTTATTTAGTACCATGTGTGTTTTAGCGTGTTGCTGTTTCCCGTCACGTTAGCGAATCCAACGTCCTCTGCGACCTTGTCCTCTGTTGTCCTCTGTTGTTTCGTGGGCCGTGGACATATGGGAGCCTCTGTCGTGATGGGACTCCCGTGTGGGCCTCGGAGAGTCCGTGAGCTCCCTGGAGTGGCGTGCGTGTTCTGAGAGACGGCGCAGGCAGCGTGTTCTGAGAGACGGCGCAGGCAGCAGCGTGGCCTCATGGCCCAGGCATTTTCCGCAGAGACGTGCGCTGCTGCCTTAGTGTTGCGTGCGTGTTATGAGTCTGCGCCCCCGGTGCAGCGCCCCCACTCGAGCGTTCGAGCCCTTGACCACAGACGCAGCCATGGTGTGCCGGAAGCTCCCCAGCCCCCTGGACATCCCGCCGGAGCGCGTGGAGAAGCTGATGTGCGCGGGGCCACAGACCTTCGATTCCCTGCCCCCGGAGACCCAGGCGCTGAAAGCAGGTGAGGTCCAAGTGCGCGCGGCGGGCACCCTCGTTTTGATGGTCCTGGGTCAGGGCTGCCCTGGACCAGTTTGCCGGACGACCGCTTCCACAAGTGCACAGTGGTACCTTCTCCCCAGAGTTTCGGTTTTGCTGAAGCCGTTCTTCTCTGCCTGTGGGCTGGAGGACCAGAGTTCGAGGCGCCCTCTGTGTGGTTCTCACGTCAGAGTCTCATGAGGAGGCCGCCTTCCCTTTTCCTGAAGAGCCGGGCCTGCGTCCCTGAGCGGCTACATCACGCTGGGGACCATGGGAAAGTGCTTCCAGGGGCTGTGCTGTCCTCAGTGGCCCCGCAGATGGGCTCCCCGTGAGAGGGGCACCCCCATTCCAAGCTCAAGGAGGTCCCATGAGCTTCATCTGCATGCACCGTCTCCACTCCCCCCCCCCAGTCTGTTGCATTTGCAACCTCTATCCCCCGAACCCTCCGCTGCTGTCCCGGAGAGCAAAGGAGAGTTGCCATCTCCACCCCCCTCCTTTGTTAAGTCATCTGACCAGGTCTCACTGGCACTCGACACAGTTGGTCACTCCTGTCTCCTTGAGACACCTCCTCCTCTTGACTTGCAGGCTTCCATGTGCTTCTGCTCTTCCCCCATCTCCCCAACTCCTTGTTCTTAATCTCTGCTTCCTGTCATTGTCCTTTTCTGTGACTGGGAGCAGTGGGGTGCCCCCGAGCAAGGGCAGTCTGGACCTCATCTGTTTTGCGCCTGCGTTCACTCTCCTGGCTCCACGTGGCGACAGCACGCTCAAAGTCCCCATGTCTGTGTGTCTGTCCCCCGACTCCACACTCGGCGTCTGCTGCGCACCCCCTCTCGCCCCTCAGCAGAGAAGCGTTGTACACTTACGTGTCGCAGCCGGGGCTTCCCGTCTCAGCCCCACGCCTGCCCCTCCTGGCAGAGGGACTCCGCCCTCCCATGGGCTCCTCAGGTCGCTTTGTCTCTCCCCCCGCCCTTAGCCTGCAAGCAGGTCCCGTCTGTCTTTCCCTTGGAATACACCCAGCGTCACCTGCTTCCCCGTGTGTCCCCTGTGCCTCCGCGGGCCGAGCGTGAGCACTCACCTGGCTGCTGTGGCAGCTTCCCAGCCTGTGTCCCGGCTCCGCACTCGCCTCCCCTGAGCGAGTGTCCGTCGGCCGGCAGCAGTGTCTGCGAAAATGTCAGGGCGGGCGCACGTTGTCCCCCAGAACCTCCCGCGGCACCCCCAGGCGAGGCTGCCATGCGCGGGGTGTGGACTTCTAGCGTTCTTTTCTTGTTTGAGTTCTATGGTGGGATCTTCAGCTTACGTATAAAATATTTGGACGTGGGGCAGTTTTGTAAAACACGTTATTAACCAATTGTATGTTTCCAGTGTAGACTAAGAAAAATGTCAGTACGTGCTCGGAAGTTCTATAAAATTTATAGATTTAGGGAAAATTGACATCTTTATAATAATGGGTATTAATTTATTTCAAAGCTTTTTCATTACTGTCATGATAACATATTTTGTCTATTTTCTACCTTGTTATCATGGGGCTCGGAAAAGCTTTTGATTTTTATGTGTTTTGTCGAGAAGCTTCCATGCTCACTGCTGACCTTTGGAGACAGAGCCCTTGCTCCGAGCCCTCTGCACTGGAGGCAGGGGGCGCCTGGTAGGGCTCGCCGGGGCAGCTCACTGAGCCCCGAGTTTCGGTTGGCGTGGGCGGTCCCCCGCCCTCCTCCCACCCTCTCAGTTTTCCTTCCCTTTCCGAGTTTTTGCCAGCCGAGTTAATGCTGTGCTTTTCTAGCAGTTTTACAGTTTTCTAGCTGTAGTCGTTTAGATGATGCCCTAATCAAGACATCTTAATTGTTCTCCAGAAAACTTGGGGTTGTTAATAAGGGATAAACTGTGACACATTCACTTCCTGTTTGCACAGCGTTCCTGAGATGCGGGAGTGAGGACGCGGCTCCCGTCATCATCTTTGTCTCCAAGATGTTTGCGGTTGACGCGAAGGCTCTGCCTCAGAACAGGCCACGGTGAGGCTGAGGCGCTGGGCTTCAGGGCGGCGCGTGCTGGTGGGAGACGGGTGTCTGAGCGGGGTCCCTGCCACCGTGGGCGGCTCTGCAGGGGGCTGCAGCCCGCTGGTCTGTGAGCTCGGGATAGTTGGGGACACGGCGTTCCTTGGGAGAACCTGGTGGGCCTCCCACTCATCCAGCTGGGGAGAGAACTGGGGAACCTCCTGCCTGAGGGGCCTGGGACCTGTGGTCATCTCTCCCAGCCCCAGCAGTCCCCACTGTTCTCCCGCCTGAGCCAGCGGAGAGGCGCCTGGCGCTGCCGGATGCTAACACACCCGTGATGTCCCGCAGGCCTCTCACTCACGAGGAAATCACGGAGAGGCGCGAGCGTGCGAGGCAGAGGCACGCGGAGAAGCTCGTGGCAGCCCAGGGCCCAGTGCCTGTGGGGTCCCCCCCGGACGGGAGCGCCTCGGACGCGAGTCCAGAGGGCGAGGAGCCGAAAGGTACCCCGGTGCTGCGCGGGCCTGCCGCAGAACTCGTGCTGCTCCTCCAGCCCTGGGGCTTCTCGCTGCAGCTGCGGCTTCTGTCGGCACCCTCGTTCCGGTGTTTCTGTCCCGAAACTGGGCCGGACGCGTGCCACTACGGTCGTGTCCCTTCTGCTTCCAGGCAGCCCCCAGATGGGGGTCGTGCTCTGGGCTCTCATCACCCTCTCGTTCCGGCAGGTGAGGAGCCACAGGTGGAGAGCGTGACCCCTGACCCTGGGCCTCAGGACGAGAACGGCCAGGAGACGTTCCTCGCGTTTGCTCGGGTGTTCAGCGGGGTGGCTCGGAGAGGACAGAGTGTCTTCGTCTTGGGGCCCAAGTACAGTCCTGTCGAGTTTCTGCAGCGGGTAAGAGTTGGAAGTCCAACGTGATTCAGTTGTTCCAGGGTTTTGGTGTCTTTCACATTAGGGCGATGGGTGGTTCCCTGATCGGTGGATTTATTTTGTCTTGAGAAAGGCATGTTTGGGTGAATCCCTGTGTCTCCTCCTCCGTCGCCTTCATGACACTTGGCAAGCCCATCTCACTTGGCAGCATTTAGGACACCACGCTACATGTGAACCACGTTTTCAGGCCTTAATAGTTACAAGGCTTTTCTCTTCAGGCCGAGAAGGAAGAGCAGTGAGAACAGAGGCCGTGCTAGAGCCAGGCCAGTGGAGATCTTCAAGCAGTAGGGAGATCCAAATCTTGGTGGCATGGGTCCAAGGCGTGGGCATTCGGCAGGTGACAAGCAGCAGATGCCCGGAGGCGGGTCCCAGTCACTGATCAGGAGGGCCCGTGAGCAGGTGAACAGCGTCCAAGTCCCCCAGAGCCGAAGGGCAGGAAGGCAACCATGGGCTGGAGCTGTGGCAGGACGTCTCTGGACATATGCATGCTGTGTGCATGGCCGTGTCGTAGTGGTGGCGGCATGGCAGGGTGCTGTCGGCACCCGCAGGGAGCAGGGAGACAGCACAACAGCACCGCATGGTCGGGCGCCTGGGGCAGCCCCGCGGGGACTCTGGTGGGGCCGCTCAGATCGGTGCCTGCGTCCGTCCTGAGTCATCGCTCGCCCCGCGTCGGTGTGTCTGTCCACTGGGGTCCTTGTAAGTGTTTCCACTGGCGTTTTGTTGTTTCCTCCGTGAAGATCATCGGTCCTGCCCGTGAGACTCGTTCCTAGCTATCTTGTGTTTTGTTGCTCTTCTAAAAGTCAGCGTTTTAAAAAATGCCTATTTTCTGCTGATTTGTAGGTGAACTGTCTCCCTAGTTGTAACTTACGGTTTCAGTGACTGTCCGCGGCATCTGTACCTCACTCTGTTCTTTCCTGCTGACGCTCCTGTCGAATGCTTCTCTCCAAACTGCCCTCCGAGCTTCCCTGCAGGGTGTCACGGATCGGAGTGCGTGCACCCATCGTTTCCGTGACATGCCCGTGACATTTCACCTGCCAGAGCAGCTCCCCGCCCGCCCCCCGAGCTGCAATGCGTCCGTGTGGCGTGTGGCTGTGTTTGTCGCTCACTGCACGTCTGCGACGCTCGTTTTCTCTGTGTGCGTTCATCAGCACGTTTTCCCTTCACGGCGCCTGCACGGTGCCTGGGTCCGGGGGGCCGCGGAGAGGCTGGCGGTCGAAAGGCGTCCCAAGCGCGGCAGCTCTGTGGGGCCGCTGAGGGATTGAAGACAGCGTCGTGAACAGTGCTGGAGACACTACATGATTCTTGACAAACTTGAGTGATTCGAGATGGTATCTCCACAGAATAAATCTGACGCAGAGGGCGCTCCTAAATCTGTTTTCCTTGTGGCACATTTATGTCCAAAAAAGCAGCGCCTTTCCCGTGTTTCTGAGCACTGGCGCCAGCTCTGCCGAGCGTGTGGAGGGCGGCGGCGTAAAAGTAGAACCGATTAAAGGGGCGAGGGTGACGACAGCTGTTGCAGCGACAGCACCGTCATCGCCGGGACGGGTCCGTGCCCGTGTGCACGCAGACACGCACGAGGGCTCGTGTGTGCGGCGTTCGTTCGTCAGCTTCTGTGGGGCCACCAGCCTGCAGCAGGGTGTGTGTTAACTGAGCCATAAAGCTCGTGGTTACATGGGACTCTTGACTGTTTTTAAATAACTGACAGGTTTCACCATTTCAGGTTTTATTCATAAAAGGAGACTGATTTTCGTGGAACACCATTTCAGATTTGCGTGGTTTGGATTTACATAAAATGTGACTGCACCCCCTTTTACTTACAAATGAAAATAACTTCAGAGACATTAACTGCCTTTTTCATTTAAGTTCAGTCAATTTTCCTTCCCCCAGGTGCCGCGAGGCTTCTCCGCCCCGCTGGATGACCTGCCCCCCGTCCCGCACATGGCGCGCTGCACCCTGGAGCACCTGTACCTGCTGATGGGGCGAGAGCTGCAGGATCTGGAGGAGGTGCCGCCAGGAAACGTGCTGGGTAGGCGGTGCCGCGTGTCCTGCGAGTCTTCTGGGGGTGGGGCGGGGGGCGGGGGTGTCGTGTCACAGGCCCCAGCCGGCTGTGAGGGGAGGGCGGGCCTCTCTGCTCCTTGGGTTCTTCTTCTCTGGGGTGTGTCGGCTTCCGCTCGGTGCGTTTGCGTGATCAGTAACTTGCTGGGAGTTGTGGTTATTCTTTTAAAGGAAAGTAAGTTCCGTCCAGGTTGTCTGCGAGTGCCCTCGACTGTGGTGTTTCTGTTCGGTAGCGAGAAGAGTTCCCGCCAACGCCAGAGTTAGCCCGGACGCCTAACTCTCCCGGCTCCAAACCACTGGGACCTATTCAGGCTTGTGTTTCCTGGAGAACAGTCTTATTTCAGTAATTGGGTTATTTCCCTTCCTACTGTTCATTAGAAGGAATGGTAAATTTTTAATTTGGTCACTTCATTGGGTTGGTAACCCATTTGAATACCTCCACCAAAACATCTGGAACTAGTTACCGGCCTTCCAGTCAGAATGACTTTTTTGGGCGCATTTCACTTGTTCATTGATTTGGAAACTGGAGTGTATGTAGCAGTGGCAGCAGGTTTGTAAGCCAGGTGTTTCATAACAGCAGCTTTTCAAAGCTAGGAGTAGGTTTAAGGCAGGACAGAGGAGACAGCCAAGGATTCTGGTTTGTGAACACGTGAAGAGCACACAGCCCATGGGAAAGTGAGCTGGCAGCCGAGGGTAGTGGATGTGGGGCTCCAGCCGTGGGGTTGCCGGGTGGAGACTGGGTTTGTTGGCAGTTGTGTGAAAGTTTAGGACAGGCTTGTCTTCTTATGGGGCATTGGGTGGGGCGTGGGAGGGAGGGGGGAGAAGAAAGGCGTGAGATGGGGGCTGGTGTGGTTGAACTGGTCTGCGTGTCCCAGTTGTCTGTTGCACGGCACACCATCCAGAGCCTGGTGGCTGACCCAGACACAGCCTGTACTTGGTCATGAACCTGCAGGTGAGCACGGTCTGGGTGGACATCCCTCACTTGTCTGCTGGTTGGTGCTGGTTGTTGCTGGGACTTCAGCTGGGAATAGGGCTGGCCCTGGAGCGCGTGGCCTTTCCCCCTGGCTGCCGGGCATCCTCACAGCGTGGTTGGTGGTCGGGCTCTGCCCGGAGCATCTCAGTCTGAAGAGGAAGGAGGAAGCTTTTTCAGCTTTATGACCGAGCCTTCGTAGCCATTAGCCCACTTCCACCACGTTCTCTTCATTAGATGGAAGTGAGTTGCTCCGACTGGCCAGCATCCGAAGGGTGGGAATGAACCCCGCCTTCTAATGGGAGACATGTCAGAGTCTGTGGATGTTTCATAGCGGCCACACCGCTAACCGTGGAGAATCTCTTGTTTTCTTTTGTGTTTCAACAAACCCGTGACAAGACACTGATTACAAATTCAAACATAGTGGTGTTTACAGTGATCAGGGCGGGCCGGTAAATTTTTTTTTTTCACTTTTGTTCAATTACAGAAAAAGTTGTAATTCTGTGTAATAGGAAAATAGTAGCAGGTGACGTGACAGATACCCATGTGCTTTCCATCAGACGCAATAGAGCCAGGTATCAAATGCAGATGGGGATCTTTGTTGGAGGAGGAAATGAAAACATTATATGGGATTCTCGAACAAGTCAGTGTGATGTCAGGGCCTGCAGGAAAGTTCTTTCACTGGCGCTTGAAAAACGCAGATTTCAGCCCTAACTAGGGGAATTTACACTGACCGGTAAGTGGGGAATGTACTTCGTGTCTGGAAATAGTTAACTTAAAGCTCAAAATTATTTAATTCTAACCTGATGTTTGAATAGTTGGTGTACATGGGACCAGAGAGACCTCACATGTTTAAACACAGTGGCTTTTTGTTCAGTCCCCCACCGAGAGCGTCTCCGAGAGCATGTCTGCTGCAGACGCCTGCTCACGTGTGAGGGGAGATCGATTAGGGTTTCAGACCCTCGGCCTCCTTGTACGCTCTCGGGTCTCTTCCATATGGTTAACTCTTCAAAATTCCAGGGGCACATTTTAAGAGGAAACAGGATACTCTGCTTTTCACAGCATGAGGAGAATAATAAATACTGCCTCGCCTATTTCTGAGCCGGTCTCCTCCTGCCAGGGGCGGTCGCTGGGCTGGTCAGAAGTCGGAGGATTTGCATGTGTGTGTGTTTCCTTACTCAAGTGGGGTTTTGCCAGCAGGTTTGATTCAATTTACTTGAAGGAAAATCTCAACAGTCTATGATTCTTAAGCCTTGTCATACTTTCTGATACTTTCATTCACTAACTAGTGAATTTCTCTTCAGTATACCTTATTACCAGCCTTGCACTTGGAAAGAATTTATTTAGTCAGTATATAATAACTAGCAGTCTCACTGGTTACTTCTTAACATTAACTTAGTTTCAGCTGATTGTAATGATTTTTCCTTTACCCAGATGATGATGACTTTTTCTCCCGACATGTGATAGTTGTGTGTCTTATTTCTTTTCACTTTCTTATCGCGTGTAAAACTGGTCAGTACTAATAGTCACAGCTGCTCCTCTGTCTGGTTCATCCCTGACCGCAGTGAAACTGTCCTGAGTGTTCTAGTTTCCGGTTTGCTGATGCCTGTGGCTCATAGCGCTCACTCAGCACGCTGGGAAAAAGCCTTCTTTAATTCAGGGATAGACACTGAATTTTACGGATGCATTCTCAGCATCTGAAGGCAGTTACAGAGCTGCTCCTTGGTAAAAGTCATGTCCCGAGTTGTGCTTAATTATTTCCTGATTACTGAGATGCCCTTTTATTCCTAGAGGGGGAGAAAACATCGCTCGACCCTTGCACAGTGTCTCCCTGCAGTGTTAGATCTGGTTTTCTCTGATCTGATGCAGATCTTCCTCGGACAGTGAGTAAAATTGGTCGCATTTTCTTGGTATCATGGTCGTTCCAGAACAGGAAGTTCCCACCTCTCCCACCCGTTGAAGCTGCACGTCCACTGGAAGCCACTGGCCGCAGAGTTCAGTGCAGTGTAGGTGATGACACAGGGTCACTGGGAAAGTACAGACGCTAAATGAGCATTACCCCTTACCGTAAGGGTCAGCACCAAGCTTCTTATATTCATGTATGTACATAATACTCTTTTTAAAACTGTGATAGAAAATACGGGGCGTGGGCCCTCACCAGTGTGGCTCAATGGGCTGGGCGTTGTTACGCAAACCCAAAGGTCGCTGGTTCGATCCCCGGTCACGGCACAAGCCTGGGTTGTGGGTTCCACCACCAGTCAGGACACCCACAAGAGGCAACCATTCAATGTTTCTCTCCCTCTCTTTCTTCCTCCCTTCCCCTCTCTCTAAAAATAAGTAAAAACTTTAAAAAAAGAATACAAGATGTGGCAATAGTAGGTTTATGGTTGTTCGTATGGAAAATAGCATAATAAATAATAATACAAGAATAAATTGTGTTTTGCATACTCACCACTATAAAACTACTTTTGCCTGGCCCCATATAATATAAAATTTGGTGTTGTAGCTATTTTGAGTACAGTTCAGTAGTATCGATATGTCTTTAACACCAAAAATTTAGACTTTGCCTGTGTTGCGACCTGCACACTTTTCTCTTAGAGATAGACCATCTCTTCTCTCAGTGTTTGCACCTGTCGTCAAGCGCATGTGCTGTCACTCCCAGGGCAGCGCGGAGCAGGGGCAGGATGACGGCACCCCCTCCCTCACGCTGCAGGAGTCCCGGCGTCCTCCGGCGTGTGCCTCCCTAAGGTTCGGTCTGGACAGTCGGCGCGGTAAAATAGAGAGTCCCCCCTTTCTGGTTTCCAGGTCGACTGTGAACGTGTGTGTAGACGTCAAGCTCCATCACGTGGTCTCCCCCAGGACTTCCAGGTGACACGTGTCTTTCTTTTGGCCACTTCCTCTGCGCATCGTGTTGATACGTTTTCTGATGGCAGGCCGGCGTTGTCTTCCTGGAATGCACTCTGTGCTGAGTGAGTTTCAGTATGTTAACAGAGCAGTGAGCTCAATTTGTGGAGCATTTTTTACATGAAGTGTAAGTTTGCCTGATCTGCAGTTTTTTCGAATCTATTTATTTTGTATTTGTGGAGGTCAGGTGTCAGTATTGAGCGAATTGCATGAAACAAGTGAGGATGTAGTTTTTGCTCTTTTTTAATTTGTGGGATGGTTTAAGTGGCACAGGAATTTTCTACTCCTTAAGAAATGTGGTGTTCACAGCCATGAAACCAGCTTTTCCCGGTCGGTTATCAGGGTTGTGATTGGATAAAAGTTATAATCAGTTGTTATCCCTTTGAGGTTCTTTTTATTGTTGTTTATGTTGATTTTGGTACTTTGCGTTCTCACAGATAATCATACATTTCAGATTACTCATCCAGTTCATTTGCATGGAGACCAGTATTAATGTTGGTTTTAATAATGACATCAGAGTTAACAAATATTAGGACTTATTTTATGTCAGATACCACTTCGATATTCAAGAGTGATTATCTTCTTGCAAATGAGATACACATTTTTTAAAAAGGTTTCATTTATTTATTTTTTAGAGGGGGGAGGGAAAGAGAGAGAGAAACATTGATGTGCTCAAGAAACATTGATTGGTTCCCTCTTGAGCGCCCCCTACTGGGGACCTGGCACACAACCCAGGCATATGCCCTGACTGGGAACCGAACCCCCCACCGGTTCTCAGGCTAGCACTCAGTCCACTGAGCCACACCAGCCAGGGCAAGATAGACACATTTTACCTTTTAAGTCTTTGCATTTCATTGCTTCTGGATCTCTGGCAGAACATGTGAATAGCCAGAGCTACCTAGTGTTCATCATTTATTTCTTCAAAGTTTAAAACACTCTTAGGTATTTTGAAGGATGTTAGAAAGTGTGGAAAACACTTTTTTAAAAGAAGTGAACACATTTGGTTTTCATTATAAACATTCTGGAATTTCGTTGGTGAGAGCAAAATCCTTTTAGTCTGCACATTTCTTACTGAAGGCCATCAGGACAGTGACATTTCAACGCGATAACATTGTCCAGGACCCCAGAGCCAAGCTGACATCCCTGCCGGAGGGTGGTTCTTTGTTTCGCTCACACTGCTCACACCGTGTGGAACTAACTGCCTCCCCCTCCCCTTTGTGTGTCCCAGGCGCCCTGCGGGTGCGCAGGTGCCCAGGGCGGCGGACGGCTGGGCCATGCGATGCCACAGAAGCGGAGGCATTCTGAGTCTCAGCTTCTTCTTCCTAGTTTTGGTCTGTTCCAGAGGAGACCTTTGTCCTGGGCTTCCTGCAGCCAGAATTGTCCCCAGGAGTCACTTGAAGCCCCTTAGTGATCTTCTGAGCAAAGGGTGCTTCCGAGGGAAGGCAGGGCTCAGATGCCTCCGACTCCAGAGACAGATTCTGTGCCACGTTCTCCGGGGCGTGATGCCAGGAACCTAAGCTCTGCTGGCCTTTTGTGTTTAACTCTCTCATGCTCTGCCCCATACTCTGGCAGTTGTACTCTTTCTTGCAATGTCCTTTGAGTGTTTTGTGTTCTGTAAATCTTGTCACTACCGAGTCATTTCAGATCATTAAAATCAGACCAGTACTAATCTCTTCTGGGAAGACGCTTTCTCATTTTCATGTCAGGTCCTTTGCTGTGGGGGCCTGGGCCATAGCAGCGGCCAAAGCTACTTCTGCCGCAGAATCTTTTTCCCTCGGCCCTCTTACTCTGGGGTATTTGTGAGGTTTGGGGTCTCTTCTTTGAGATTCTGGAGAGACCAACTGCTTTCTCGGTGGCATAAATTAATCCTAGTATGCCTGGGGGACCTTTAATCCAGTTCCACTTTGCAAAGTTTTCGGCATTTGGAGAAGACCTTTTCTTGTGTCGCCATAGCCTCACCCTGTTTGCACCTTTCTTTGGACATTTCACTTGAGGTTTTGGGTTAGAGGGATGTGGGAAAGGCAGGAGAAGGTATCAGTGTTTTTGATGAGCTTTCCTTTCTCAGGATCCAAAGTCTCTTAAAAGAAACCAAGCGATGCATTGGTTTTCATATGTGGTCAAGTGGTGTCTACTCTGAAAAGATAACCCTGTGTCTGCCTCCTTTTACAGTCCGATCGTTCGCTCACACGTCTCTCACACTGGGTGTGTGTTTGGTTCTGTACTGCCTACCGACACAGTTAGGTTCCTGCGCTGGCTACTTCAGTGTAACCCTTCAGGCTTTTTCTGGGCCCTTCGAGTTCTGACCCCAAACCAGCTAGTGCGGCCGCCCCTTGTGTGAGGAGCAGCGCTGGGTTTTCCAGTTGAGGTCTCTGGCCCGTGGGCCACTTCTGTGGGAGTTCCCAGACCTGAGCCTGTGTCGTCACAGAGTGAGGTTGGGTCCGGTGGTCTGTGCGGCCCTTCCTTCCCTCTCGGTTGATTTTTTAGGAACCTCCCCACTGCCTGTGACTGAGGTTTTCTTGTCGCCTTTAATTGCTCGCTGTTCTCAGTGTCCTCTCTGCCCCTGTGCCTGTGGAGTGTTCCAGGTGACATTCAGAAAGCCACTGGACAGAAAGAATGCCACCCCTCCAGACAGCTCCCCTCACAGACAGGAGCTCTGAGAAAGCGGAGGGACTGGCTGCGTGGCCATGTCCCCGGAGGCCCAGACAGCTGGCTTGTCCTGGAGCCGCGTTCTCTGGAAGCACAAGCTGTGATCCTCACTTACACCGGCCTTGATTTCCGGGCGAAGGTTGAGTGGCTGAGTGTGGTCTCCGAAGCCGTCGTGCCCGTCTGTGCGAGGCGATGGAAGGCCCGTGCGGCCAGTCAGCTGGAGCCAGGGCCGCCGCTGCACCCAGACGAACACAAGGGGGCAGCCTCTCCCGCAGGTTCCCGTCCTGTCTGAAAACAGAACAAAGGCCGTGTCTCTGGGAGCGCCTGCGGGAGCCCATGTGTGACATTTGTAACCATAGCCTTTACCTCCACGTTTGTAAAGACGCTAAACTGTTGGCTGAAGGGCACGTGAGTGCTGAGTGGGCTTTTTGCGCTGTGAGCTGAGCTTCGTCAACATGGGCAGGACTCCTCTGGGGACCCGTCGGCAACCCGGGCCGGCCCGGATGCTGCACCCGGCAGGTGGGCGGCTCTCACTATCCGACGTCTGGGGGTGTCTGGCTCATGGAAACGGGGAAGCTGAGACGAGAGTAGCTGCTCAGACCTGAGGAGTGATTTCAAAGCAGTCACTTCCATTTACTTTGGCTCTTTCTTTGCCCTGCCCCTCCCAGCTCTCCTCCAAATACTAGGGGCATTGTTTCAGTTGTGTGTGTTTTCCCTTTGGTTTCCTCTTCATCCTAGAAATGGAGTTGTGGCTCCTTAGGTTGTTTCTACTTGGGAAAAGCATCATCATGAAAATGCATGCTTCTTCATGGGCAGCGAAGCAGAATGTGAAGTATCAGTGATGTCCTGATCTCCCGTGCAGGCAGAAGCACATGGTCACAGGTTTGTTTCATGTCTCCCAGATGACTGCCTGTTCATTCACGGCAGCTCAGTGCATAATCGCATTGATGATCATATTTCAAAGGACTTGGTCTGTTGGTTTAAGTGCAGAATTGGAGTGAGAAGACTCCTTCACTGTGTGTGAACCCGTCTTCTCCTTAGATTCTGGAATGGCTGGGGGAAATCAGACATGCTCTGCGAATCAGAGGCAAAGCCCCCTTCCCCGGGGGTGGCCATGGGGGAGAGAGGAGTGTTTCCTTCCAGGGCCCTACAGAAGCAGCGGGTTTATTGTCTCATAGTTGTTTTTCTGTAAGCCACAAGCCTTCAATTCTTCCAAAACGACCATCATAAAATTTCATTTTCCAAGCGATTTACATACTGTCGTCATGTTTGCATATCTTTTGTTCACTGATACCAAGGGTGCCACCCTTACGCATTCTCGTGAGAGACGCACGCACTCGACTGAACGCGCGGTCACTCGGGTCTGCCGTATGCCTGCGTGTCCTCCCTGCCGTGTGTGGGAGTCAGTCACCGCTGTGCGTGCTCACTGCAGCCTCACAGCCAGCTGGAGGTGAAGTTTGCGACCCGCATTTGGCCGGCGAGAAAACCGAGACGTTTGGGATTTGCACAGCTAATTACTGCCCAGCCATTCCATCGTACTAGCTGGGTTTTGTCTTCTGTGCAGTCGTGTAGCTGAGGTTATTTTGAAAACTGCTGTTACTGACTCCCCTCCCTTTCTGTGGTTGTTAAGATGAAAACATGCTGCTTTTTACCTTCTGCTCATAGAGGCCCTGAATTTGATAGGTCGTGCAGTCCAGCCCCTTCCTCCTATAAAGAGGGAACCGGAGTCTCAGATGGACCAGGTCTTCTCTGAGCTCGGGCAGTGGGGTTTGGAACTGGAGCTCCCTTCCTTCCGGAAGGAGACCTACGGGAAGGGCAGGGGGAGAGGTGGCTGGGCTCCGCTCCAGAGGGAGAAGAGAGGAGCTGAACTGTGAGGAAGCGTCGGTTTGGTCCCCTTGGAAAGGGACACTGTATGGAGCCGGGTTGGGGAGATGCCCCGCCCCCCGCCCCCAGCCCCCAAGGAGAAACATCTCCCAGGGGCACCTCGCACCTCCTCCTCGCTGGTGTCACTTCCCAGGAGCCCAGGCGGGTTTTGTGTGCGACCTCCCACGGGCCTCATGGCTTGGCTGCTGCTCCCGCCCCACGCCCACTGGTTCGCTTCTCCCTGCTCTGGAACTCGTCAGGACTTTCAGAACTTTGTTTTCATTGAGCTGGAATTGACACGGAACGTTGTGTGAGTTCAAGCTGCAGGCTGCGATGAATTGATACATTTCTACGTTTGGAACATCACTGGAACTGTGGTGGTAGCGGGTGCCCCGTCGCACTGCACGGTCACCACCAGTCCTGTCTCGCCATGGGAACAGTGAGACCGGGCGCCTTGGATGTTTCTGACGCAGTGCGTGTTGCTTCCCGTCACTGTGCTGGGCGCGCCACCCCCGGGGTTTCTCTGCTGGTGTGCAAGGTAGCACCCTGACACAGCACGTCCCCAGTTTCCCTGCCCCCAGCCCCCGGTGACCGCCCTTCCGCCCTCTGTTTCTGTGGACTTGGCTCGTGTAGACTCCACGTGTAAATGGTAACAACCAGCGTCTGTCTTTCCTGACTTACCGCACTTAGCGCAATACCCTCAAGGTCTGTCCCTGTCGTTGTACATGGCAGGCCTTCCCTCTTTGTTGTGGCTGAATAGTACTCCATTGTGTGTGTGTGTATGCACACGCACGAGTGTGCCCACATGTGTGTGACAGCTTCATTGTGCATTCAGTTGTTCATGGACACTCAGTGTCCGTGTCCCAGCTGTGAGAATGGTGCAGTGAACCTGGGGGTGCACATACTTTGAAATCCTGTGTCTGTGTATTTGGCTATGCACGCAGAACTGGGATCGCTGGGTCCTGTTTTCGTTGTGTTTTCATTTTCTTAGGAACCTTCACCCTGTTTCTGCAGTGGACGAACCAGTTTACATTCCCACCAACAGGGACTACGTCGGGATTTTCATGCCTCTGTGTCTCAGAACACGCTGTCCCTTCTTCCCAGTGTTCTCTTCCCTGTGCTGCCTGCTCCTCTCGGGCTCAAACCCTGCCCGGTGCCCCCTCTCTGTTGGCTGCTGAGTTGCTCCAGGAGAGACGCCTGGCTCCTTCCTCTGAGCTCCCGTGTGCTTTCACCCCATTCTCTCAGAACACGGGTTCCGTGGTGTTGCTCCTGCTTTCGGTTGGTGTCTCTGCGCCCGGGGGCAGGACCGCCCTTCTTTGGGCCTGTCTGTGCTGCCGAGCCCGGGCCCCTCGTATGCAGTGGGTGCCCGTCTCCAGGCCTCACGTCCCAGCGCAGCTGGTGGTGAACAGACAGATGCTTGGCTGCTCTGCCCCCCCTGGTGCCCTTGTGGTCAGAGAGGAATGGGATGTGAGCCGGACAAGGAGCGTGTGGAGTATCTGGGAGATACCGTTGCAGTTACTCACTAGTTGGCTCATGTGTCATTTCCAGAGTACGTGTGGGGAGGTGGGGGGCTGCAGATCAGGAAGTGGAGTGGAGGTCCGGCTTGTACCAGGAACACGAACTTCCAGCGTGTGACCCCTGGTCACGTGCTGCTTTGTTGCTTCTGATGCTCATTCACAGAGAACTGACGTCTCCCGAAGGCCTGCACTCGAGGGCAGACGTGGAGGCGATGGCGAGCCCATGCGTCTGCCCGGGTGTGGGCCCGCCAGCATGGCTGTGCACACCTGCGAGGCCCACGGCACGGGTCCCGCTCGGGGCTTTCACAGTACTGTGTTTTTGAGTAACTTCCAGTGTTTCCCAGGTTTGTTTTGCCCACAAAAGTTTGATTTTCTTCATAAGCCTAATTTACCCATATCTTGGATACTGAGTTTGAAAAACAAATCCTTGTATGAGGTTAGACAAGTTTATAACTGAAACCAGGTGTGTTAAACTTACGTTAAAATGTGACAAAAAAACAAAACAAGTAGAAAGTGTTCGTTTACTGGTATAGTTACAGATAAATTGCATATATTGATTCTAACTTTAAGTGGTATGAAAATATTTCCAAAACCTACACATCATTATCAAATTTAAATTTACTTTAAAATTTATCAAGCCGGTAGGTTTGCTCAGAGTATTTTTCATATTTCGTATTTTGCTTGTTGTGTTCTTCAGTAAAACTCACCTAGTTTCAGGTTCTGAAGCCAGGACCGTGGGTGAGAGGACAGGACGGGCCTGTGAACCCGTCAGTGCCATCTCCCTGTTCGTGCCTCTGACGGCGTCTCTGGTGCACTTTGAACAAAGTGCGTGCCCGGGAAGTAATTCCGGAACCAGTCCCAGGAAGTGGTTCGGCTCACAGAATGAAGCTGAAGCTCTGTCTAGTCTGCGAAGGTGAGTTCCCACAGGTCAGGGGAGCCGGGATGGAGCCGGGCTGAGCACCCAGCCGCCCCGACAGCACCACTGACCAAACCCAGTTTTGGAAGACTGTTTGTTACGCGCGCGCGCACACACGTATATATGTGTATGTAATTTGAATTGTTTTGTGCTTTAAAAATGATACCCATTCTTTGTTGGCAAATTTAGCCAAAAAGTTTTTGCTTTGATTTCACTCATTTGGATTTCAAAAGTAAAACATGCTTATAGTAAAAATCTGAACGATAGAGATTAAATGTCAGAAATTTAAGTCTCATCTTTGCAACCAAATCAGCATGTGCCCTTCCGTAGGTGTTCACTGTGAAACACACACGCACACAGCAGCCTTCTCTTCCTATTGTTTTGTCAGATTAACACAGGGTGGTTGCGAGTTCGGTGCAGGGTGGCAGCCAGGCCTGGAGCTCCGCCCATGCGGCCTGGGGAGGCACAGTGCGGGGTGTGTGCAGAGCAGTTTATCACTTCTGACGTCTTTTCAAATGTATTACTGCTGTTAATCCCTTTATCAGTTCTCCTGAGGACTTTCCCTTGTCTTTGTGACTATTTTATCACCAGCTATTTAGCTACAGCCAGAGATTTTAACTTTGCCACAAATACAAAACTCCTCTTTGTCAGAACGACTACATGGCGATGCCTGGAAAGTTACTTGCAGATTTGATTACACAGTTTTCAAATGTCCTTCAAGAAAGCGAGCATGATGGCTCTGCGTGAAAAGCTGTGGCACTGACCAGAGCCTCTCGGGCCGCTTCTAATCCTTTCGGGATGGAGGGTAATTTGATGAGAGGCCACTGGCCTGAAAGGACCCGGTAAGAGGTAGAGCTGGATCTGGACTAAAGTCACACTGTTTTCTGCCCTCACCCGAGATTTAAGGGAGTCACCGAAGTGAATGAGCTTGGGATTTCATGTCCAAATCCATCTTTAATACCACCACCTTACATTTTTATAGCACTGTATGCTTTTCAAAATGCTTTTATCTGTAGTATTTGATCTGTCCAGTTTGCTTTTAGCTTCTATATTTCAAAGGCCAGTAATGGTTAGGTTGGAAGTAATACCTATTAGAATAGTGACTTTGAAAACCCTCAAATCGTTTCCAGGTGTTTTCGATGAATAATGAAACTTTAAACTTTATTTTCTATAAAAAGAAAACTGTGCTGCTTTAAGTAATCTTCTTGGAAATTAATAGCTCCAGTGAAATCAACTTGTTTTTGTTGTTCTTTGTTTCTGTAATAAATATAGTTAATTGAGGTGTGGTTAATGAATAACACGTGCAGCAAAACGTGTGGATGTAGCAAAGCAGGAAAGATGGTGTGAAGAAAACTCTGTTCTTCTTAAAAACCTAAGCTGATAGAAGTGAATTTTAAATAATTTTCATCACAGAAAAATTCCTCTTTTCGGTCACATTAGGGCTGCAAACCAGGATGGAAAAGATTAAGGAGAGTCAGAAAGTGAAGTAATAGCTCTGCAGTGTAGTTTTGGAGAATGTACTTAATGCACCTTTTTAGAAACGTTCTGCAGACATTAAAGCTCATTCATACCCACATACCCCACTATTAAGTCAGTGTTGGTGCTTATATTACTTAAGACATGAAGCTCTGGCTGGCATGGCTCAGTGGATTGAGTGCAGGCCCGTGAACCAAAAGGTTGCTGGTTCGATTCCCAGTCAAGGCACAAGCCTGGGTTGCAGGCCAAGTCAGGTCCCCAGTAGGGGGCGTGCAAGAGGCAACCATACATTGATGTTTCTCTCCTTTTCTTTCTCCCTTTCTCCCTCTCTCAAAATAAATCAATACTATCTTTAAAAAAAAAAAAGACATGAAAACAGCATTACTTGAGACAGAAGTAAAACCCCTGCTCTCGTCCTGCTGCCAGTCCTTTCTTGCACTGTGTGGGTGATGGGACCGCCACAAAGGCTCAGTAACGTCCCATGAGTCTGAAGTCGCGCCTCCGCTTTTTGAGAGGACAAGAGCGCTGAAAAGAAGCCTATGCGTGCTCCGGTGCAGCTCCTCGCCACCTCGTCCCTTGCAGAGCACACGTGCCGCTTCCCTCTCTCGGAGCGAACAGAGAAGAATCAGTGGACACACAGAAAGAGACATCATTTCCAAAGAAAAACACCAGTATAACCAAAAAAGTAATAGACGTCTTGTCAGAAATCAGCCAAGGAGAACAGATTTGGTGATAAGTGCGCTCATCCTCCCTAAATCTCATGGAAGGAGTTGGAAGAAGTGTAATAATAAAAGTTTCCAGGATGGTCCAGGGAAATTTACTCTGTAGCTCTGAGGTGCTGAATCTTTAGCCAGTCTGAATATTGTCACCAGGCTCACAATAGGCCCTGTGTTCCCCGTTTGTGAACAGGGTCAGTTGGCAGCTGGTTAAATTTCTCAGGGAGTCACTGAAGCCAGCACGGAAACACAGCCAAGCACAGGGTTCCCTGGAAACTGGAAGTCTGCCCAGAAGAGCAATGTCCGATTATCTTCCGAGTCCGAGAGCAGGACACTCGAGCGGTGCCTGTTACTAATGAGGGGCTCACCTTTCGAGGGTGGCTTGAGCCGGTCACGTTCTTATCCCTGTGGTTCTGGTTTCCTTTCTCTGCAGCCGCCAGGACCTCGGGGGCGAGGAGAGACTCAAAGCAGGCCGGAGCAGTGGCTGAGGAGAGGGGCTCTAGCTTACAGTCCATGGTTAGTGATTCTTCTGAATCCAGTTATTTTGCCCCTGGCATTGTTGGGAAAGTCGCCATTACACATGTGCACCAGGAGAGGTGTGGCAGTTGTGTCACTCAGCAGAAGACCTACAGTCGAGACATATAGGACTCCGAGCAGTGACTCCTGGTGTGCGCAGGACTCGGCGGAGGCATCGGGAAAGTTCAGACCATAGCTGTTAACACATAGTTGTGGCAACTTTGGAGTGGTTTAGGGGCATAAGTTCACTTTTTAAAGGTTATTCTGGCCCTTGCTGGTGTGGCTCAGTGGATTGAATACCAGACTGTGAACCAAAGGATCGAGGTTCGATTCCCAGTCAGGGCACAGAGCACATGCCTGGGTTGCTGGCCAGATTCCCCAGGAGGGGGAGCATGAGAGGCAAACACACATTGATGTTTCTGTCTCTCTCCCTCCCTTCCCTCCTCTAAAAATAAATAAGTAGCCCTGGCTGGTGTAGCTCAGTGGATTGAGCACGGGCTGCGAACCAGGCATTGCAGGTTCGATTCCCAGTCAGGGCACATGCCTAGGTTGCAGGCCATGTCCCCCAGCAACCACTGATGTTTCTCTCTCTCTCTCCCTCCCTCCCCTCTCTAAAAATAAATAAATAAATAAAAACTTAAAAATAAGTAAGTAAAGTCTTTAAAAATCATTTTAAAGAAGTTATTCTAACATGGAAAAGACAAGACCTTGCGATCAGATTGACCTGGGAAGGAGAGAGTGCACTTTTCCCTGTGGAGGTGGGTGTCTCTGACCTCAGTGCGTCTTCTCCCTGAGAGGGGGCTGTCCTACTGTGAGGATCGTCAGGTTTCCCATCTGAGGACTTCGGGCCACAATCAGCTCATGGAGTGGGGTGGGTCATCGTCCCTCTGTTCTGCTAGGAAATCAAAGGAGATCTTCCTGTCCCCAGACTGCATTAACGTGGAGGCAGCGCTTCAGTGCAGGAAAGGAGACCCATCTTTAAGTCAGTCCCCCCACGCTGGCCTCTCGGGGACGAGGCTGGTCCAGGTTCTGTGGAGCCACACACGCGTGGTGCCCCCGCCAGAGACGCCATTCTGAGGACTCGTGTGCGTTCGTTTTTCTGTTTGTGCCCCCATCCCAATTCATAGAGTTAGGACTTGAGGTCGCCTGTTTCCAAAAATAAAAAAAGTCACATCTCTGCCTCACACAGGAGGCCAAGGTGAAAACCCCGATGGGTTGAAAGGTGACGTCAGTGCGTGTTGTCTGTGTGAACAGTGCACACTAAACAGCGAGAGGCGTGTTCATTAGGAGCGAGGACGGGGTGGTGAACTTCTCTCTCCGGGCCACTGTCTTGCTTAATTCATTATAATACCTGTCTTCTTAAATGAAAAGAGGATAAAAATAAAATTAATAACAAAAAATTCAACTCATAAATACCTAAAAGAAATTAAGAAAAAGAAAAAAATTACTGGCAGCTGAGATTCTCAGTGTCGCCAGTCCAGGGGCAGAGGTTGGGCTGAAACAGCCAGCACTCGCCCAGTCTCCTCGTGTGACTGGTTGCTTTGCCCCCTCCCTGCGGGGTCCCTGGGCACAGACCCTGGGGTCTCCAAGGGCTGCTGCTGTGTCCTCCTCAGCGGCTGTGCCCCGTCCCTGTGTCTGACCAGCTCCGCAGGACAGGGGCCCGTGCCTGTGTCCCCATCCTCCCTCCTCTCCGCCCCTTCTCTACCATTCGTGGTGTCTCTGCTTTTCCCTCGGCGGAGGAGAGGCTCGCGGGTGAGAGTGCAGGGGTTCTGGAAAGGAACATAAACACTACGATCATTTACTTGCCTTGGAAACATAGATCTCACCTGGAACACACCGGGGAAGCATGGCACAGAGGAAGGAGCCCCGACCTGGGGGTCAGGGAAACCGGGTCTCCTCCGAATGCCGGGCATGGTGGCCTGGGACCGGGCTTCCCCACTGCACCCCTCAGGCCCCTCATCTGTGAAATGGACGGGCTCTGGGGACTTGCTGGCGCTCACGTTTTGTGTTTCTGTCTTCAGTCAGGGACAGGGCTATTTTATAAGCCAGCTACAAAGGTGTGCAAAACTTGTAAGTCTAAAGTCCCTTGATGTTAACTAAAAAAGAGACTGTTTTAGCGATGACTTTCCAGATGAGGCACTTATTAGCCTGATGTGGTGTTGGACCCGGAAACCTGCTCCCAATCCCCCAGAGGCTTTACCCATTTCTTGAGTGTACTGGGGAGTGTTGTTGCACCCCCCTCTTCTGGGCTGAACCCCATGAGCTGGGCTCTCAACGGAGAAGAGTAACTCACACAGCAGCAGAGGTCAGTGTCAGCCTGGACTGGATCACCTTCCGGGGTTCAGATGTGGTGCCAAGCTAGACAGCTGGTAGAATGGGCCCTTGAACGTGAGGGAGGAGCCTCCTGTAAGGAAGCTCCTCTGGAGGAACAAGCAACCAGACGTGGCCGAGAAAGCCAGTCACTAAGCGTTGGTTTCCAGAGAGAGGAATGTTGTGATTCCTTGATTTACCCTTCAGCCCAAGCCAGTTGCCCGCCTGACAGAGACCTTTGGAAGGGTAAGATCTGGGAGAGTTGACCTCCGAAAGGCACCGGGTCACAGTCAGTGTCAACTACCCTCTGACAATGTGGCACACAGAAGAGGAAGCATTCCTCTACTCAGAGACCCCCGCGGGGTCCGCACGGGGAGTGGGTGGGGGTGGGCAGCCAGGAGGACGCTGGCAGTGCCTGTTTGAATGAGGAAGTGATTTGTTCAGGGCAGACGTGTTCAGAAGAGTCCGTGTAGGGGCGCCACCGCGAGAGCCACACTCCGTCAGTTGCTGGGTGGCGTGGAGGGAGAGACACGGAGACAAGCCGCATGCTCTTCTGCTGCCCGGGTTTAGAGGCTCTGAAATGGTCCATCTTTATTAGCTGCAGGCAATGGCGTCTCTAAAAGATTCAGAAGCACTTTACATAGCCATGTAATTTGTGTCTGATAACATTTTTAAGCACATTTTTATTGATGCATAATAGGCATATAAAAAAGGATGCAAATCTTGAACCAGAGGTTGATAGGGTTTCCGTGAACCGAGCGTGCTCCCGTGTCACGAGCAGCAGCGGAACACGGCCAGCGTGCCAGGAGCCAGCCGGGTGTGCCTCGAGGTAGTGCCACCTGCACCCTGTGCCCCCGGTGGACTCCTGCATTGTAGATTCACTTTACCCGTTTCTCAGCTCGGTGTGAGCTGGACCCCAGAGCAGGCTCTCGGGCCCCGCCGGGGCTCCTGTGTCCCTGCACAAGGTTGGGCTGAGTCCGTTCTCTGTGCCGTGTTGTGTGACTGCCTCTGGGTGTCCACCCTTCCCTTGGCGAACATGTAGACCACGCCCTGTATTCAGCTGCTGTAAATGTTGTTGCTTTGAACGTTCTTGTCGTTTGCTGAATATTTGTACATGTTTCTGGCTGCGTCATAGAGTAGGTTCCTGTCCCAGCTTAGGGAACGTTACAGTCTATGCTTCCGGGAGTCACTTCAAGTGCATTTCTCCGTCTTTGCGGCGACACCTTTTGTTCTTGTTTGTTTGATAGAGTGGTGTGTGTGTGTGTGTGTGTACATACGTGTGTGTGTGTGTGTGCGGAGTAGTATTTTATGTTGGTTTCCTTGATGCTTAGTGAAGTTAAGCGCCTCTTCATTTATTAGTTGACCATAGTTTATTTTTTTACTTATTTATGAAATACCTGTCTTTTTTCACTTTTTTAATATTCTCTGCCTCTTTCGTATTGTTTGTAGGCACTTTTTATACGTTCTTCATAGAAGTCCTGGGTTTGATGTATTTATTACGGATGGTTTCTCCTACTCTCTGAGTTAACCCTCCTGCTAAGTATTTAAAAACAGTCATTCATAATCTCAACACTAACACTATTGCCATTTTAATTTTTAGTTATGTTTTCTTTTTACTTATATAATTCTACTTGCAAAGAATTTTATATTCTGCTTCATCTGTGCCAAAGTAGTCTTCAAAATTTAATTTATTGTGGCTGTGTAGTGTTTCATGTAGTTGGTTACGCAGTCTTCTGTTACCGGGCATTTAGGATGCTTTAATAAAAGTTGCTACATTGTAGAAATTCATTCCTCTGTCGTTTCCATCTTTAGTTGGTGTGTCCGTTAGGACAGCCGTCTAGCGCCAGCCCCTTTGTCCTCGGCGGAGAGTTTGATCGCCTTACAGTACCAGTCGTAACCAACCGAGCTTTCACAATATTAAACACTAAGCCATCACTTCTATAATACAGAACCCACTGATACTTAAAATGATATTAACGTAAAGAACTCAGCAGCAGCTGTTTGATTCTCACTTCTCTGACCTGTGAAGCGATCAGTCCGTGAGGACAGAGCTGCCTGGAAAGCTGCGGCCTCTCACAGGCGTGCGCTGGAAAGAGTATTGGCTTGAATTAAAATGACCTATGTTTGCTTAAAGTTTAGTTAACATTCTTATATTGTTACTTTCCCCCTCAGGAATCACATTTCTTCAGTCGGTTCTAGCAGCAAGTGAGCTGTCTCTGGGCCCTGGTAACTGCCACATCAAGATGCAGACACATGGCTGGGGTCTCAGAAATCTCAGGCTGCGGGGCTCAGGGGTTGGAATATATTAGCAGCAATAATGTGACTGAGTTTTTAAAAGGCTTTAGCAGCAGCCATAGTAACAAAAGGCCAGAAAAATGGAGTGTGGAGTCCTGGGCTTCTTCATCCCCATCTGCTCTGTGCTGCTCAGCACAGATCTGTACACACAACTCATCAGCAGATTGTCTGGTGACACAACCCTGGACAGCCCAGGAATTCTTCTCAAGTCATGACACTTCAGACCACAAGGTTCTGTAGCTCCCTCTGAATTCCACAGTTCCTGACGTGACTTGGAGGAAAACATTAACCAGCAGAGAAATGTTCCTTCCAAATGGCAAGGACACAGGGCGGAGTCAGGTGACGCAGGGCAGCCTCAGGCTGGCCCTGCCCGGCCCGGCCCGCAGGTGGATCTGGAGATCCGGGTCTTCCCGAGGAGCTGAGGCTGTCAGACGGCTCACTCTGGGGATCTTGATTAACCTCCAGAAACATTCCGGCTGCCTATCAGATCGGAACCAAGACCCCCGTGCAGACCCTGGGCCCAGGGAGCCCGGGCCTGGCGGTTTGGAGGCGAGAGCACAGTTTCAGGTCTCAGGGCCTCAGTCGGTGAGCTCGAGTGTCGTGTGTCTGCAGCGTAAGCCAGGGCTGAGGGTTGCGGAGTCCGACAATGTAGGCTTTCGAGGCCCAGACATCGCAGGAAGGCGTTTTTGAGTCTCTGGCCTATGAGGATTTTTTTATAATCATGAGAATAGTATGTAATATAGTGAACATCTGCCTAGCAATGAAACTGAAAGATAGCTAGCTGCCAACTAATTTTAAGAACATCAATACAGCACCTTAACTGTGTTACAAGGATAAAAAAAAGGGGGGGGGGAATGGTTTGCAGCAAAGTCAAGTCCATTGCCGTGTGGAAATGTTCGGTTTGACTGGACTGGACAGCTCAGTCAGGCTGGGTGCTTGCAGCCACCGTGGACGCGGCAGCTGCAGGCGCAGTGAGACGCAGACGTGGCAGTGATGGCTCAGGTGCCGCGAGTGGCTGGTGGTGAAACGGTGCACAGCTCATTCCAGGTCAGCGTTCCTGAACACTCAGTGCATGCTGAACTGCAGGAACACTTTGTTTTTGGAGTGGGTTTGGACGGAGGGTCAGATCGTTATAAACAAGTTTGTCCAGCTGAATGATGCTTCAGAGCCGTGGGTCTTCGGGAAGTTGTTTGTGTGGGCCTTGTCCACACGATGCAGGGCACTGGCCCCAGCCCTTCCTGCCGAACGCCAGAGGGGGCCCCAGCCCCAGTGCCCTGCCCGTACCCAAGTCAGCTGGGTCTGTAGCACGAGAGTTGCACCACGGCCTGGCGACCACTGTCCGCCCACCGCTGTGCCTGGGCTCGGTACTGTTCTGAGACACACAGCCGGGGCTCTTCGTGGGGGCGCTGCACCATCTGTGCACGCATGGCTGAGCACTGCCGGAGAGTCCCTCCGTGTGGCCGTGGCAGCTTCTGTTCCCCACTCCACGCATGGGACCTACGTTTTTGTCTGCACACACCCGGCACACGCCTGTACCTACTGTGGTTTCCTTGGACTTCTGCCTGTATTATTGGTATAAAATATCATCTCATTATTTACTTTGTCTTAATTAGACTAAGATTCTGTTTTATACTTTTTTTTTTTTTTTTGCATAGGGCTTCCTTTTCGTGTCTTTTCTTGAAACTGCTTATATTCTCTGTTTAAATTCCTCCTCGGTTGCCTGTCTTTTTCGCTGATTTCTACTAGTTCTTTATATATTACGCTTCTAGACTTAGGTCTTTGTGTCCTTGTAAACATGGAAGGCGTCTGCTTTGTGACCTCTAACTTTGTTTATGGCATACTTGTCACAGTGCTTAGAGTGCAGTCAGGTCTGCTGCTCTTCCGTCTGGCAGAGTCATCTTACGCCATGAGCCTTCAGTCTCCGTGTTTTGCGTTTAGGTCTCTGATGCATGTGAGATTTGTTTTTCTAGACGGCGTATGGGAGAGATGAAATTGTATAATTTTTTCCATTTTATTTGCTGGTTGTTTCAGCGCCATTTATTGAATAGTCCCTCCTTTCTGCCACTGTTGCCCCTTGGTGACTTCCGTTGTCCGACCGTTATGTCTCTGGGCCCTCGCTCATTTCCAGTGCTCTGTGACCCTACGGGCCCCTGCTCACCGGCACACCGCCTGGGCGTGTTTTCTGTGTCTTGTGGCTCTCCCACAGAGGCGTTACCCACGGGCCCTTGCTGTGTTCTTTCATCGGATCCGCTGCCGGCAGAAGCAGCTCGTAGTTCGAAGTGCCGTCTTCCCTTGTGCCATCCAGTCTGGTTGTCCTCAGTCTTCTTTCTGTGGCCATCCTAGTCAGCTCCTTCTGTGTACGTGTGGCCCAGGGTCATTTCGTCTGGAAGTGACCCTGCACCCTGCTTTTACTTGGAAATATTTTGAGTTTAAAGGTAAAAGATACCTAGTTATAATTTCCTCATTGTGTAAAGCTATATCTCTTTTCTTTTATAAAAGCTTAAGTTCTCAGAATTGTTTCAAACTGTGCTAGGCATTCTGTCCTCAGGCACTAAACTTGTTATCTTTCACATTTATTTGAATCACTTGAATTGGAATAACATCTTGAAGGAGCATCACTTAAAATGATGCGTTATTGTGAAAGCTATAAATTTAAGTCAGTGGCCCAGGAGACAGCATTCATAGTGGGCTCTGATTACAAATGTGAATTCGTGCCTTGGAGAGGTCGCCGCGGCCTTCTTTACGGTTCACTGGTTCGCAGTGCGCACAGAGCGAACACGCAGCGCACCCCACACACCAGGAAACTCCTCCGGGTTGACGAGCACGTCCAGGAGTCAGACCGCTATCGCCACTGCCACCTCCTTTCCTGAGTGCTTACTGCGGACCCGGGGCTCTGGCCGTCTCAGTAACTCTGAGAGCGCCACCCGCCCTACCTGCGCATTGTTGCGTGGCTCGTGTGAAACGGAAACTTGGGAGCATTAGGTCGCCGGCACAAGCTGGAGCAGTCATTAGATGTGAGCCCCTCCGATTCCACAAGGAACGGAGCGGAGACGCAGGCGGCTGAAGGAAAGGAGCCATGGCCGTGGCGGCATTGTGGGCAGCGGGAACGCCTTTGCAGCCCTGCCCCCGCTGCACACGGGGGGGGGGGGGCTGGGGGGGGGCTGGTCTCTCGCCTGGGCCCCCCGCAGTGCCCGCTTCCTACCCCAGCACCCTCCTGCCACATCCACACAGACGTCTGCACGTCTGTCGAAAAGAAGTTTATTTTCCAGACACTCTTTTCTCATTTCCTGTGGTCTCTCTCCTGAGAAAAGAGCCCCAGGTCTCGATGTAACTTGCTTGAAAATTATTAGCAGTGATGAGCCCCATCTGTCCCTATGAGAAGTCTGACCTAGTAACGTCAGTGTTGCGAGACTTTTCCCTAGGACCTCCTGTAACAGCAGGAGCTGAAGGGCGGGAGACTCGATGGGCTTGTTGAGCATCCGGGACAGACTCGCTCCGTCCCCTGAGAACCTTAGCTGCTCAGTGCCGATGCCCTCCAGAGACACTAGCCCAACGGGCGTGGAAGAGGCCTGTTTCGTACTCATGTGCCCACCTGCCTGCCTGTGTCCACGACAGGGGTCACACTGTGTGCAGTTCCCCGACCCCTTTTAGTGGGGTCCCAGCACAGAGCCTGTGTTTCCATGGAGGACGCAGAATAAGGGCATAAAACAAGGGGCAGAGGACACTGACTTCCTCGGCATGTGAGAACCAACGGACCCAGTGCAGAAGGGGGGCTTCCAAACCCCAGGGTTTTAGATTCCCACCACCCTGGAAACCTGTGCTTAAATACACACATGTATGCACACACATGCATGTGTACATGTGTGTATCACAGTGAACAGGTGGATGGTTCCTGGGTGTAGTGATGTTAAAGTTGGCTTGAAATAAAACTTGGGTCACTAGAAGACCATATTCTAGCTTGGGGAGTCACATATTTTTCCCAGGAAGGTGTTTTTTTTTTTAAATCTCAGTAATGTTTTCATAGCTGCAGCGAAAGTGTGCTTTACGAATCCACGCTTTCCCCGAGGCAGTGGTGCTGTCCTGTGCGGACAGTGAGTAGGCCTCTCCCGGGAAGCAGGGTTGGACTTCAGTCGTGACTTCTCCGTCTCTGCCTGCCAGCATGACCTCATCCTGATCAACTCAACCCGTGCTGCATACAGGCCGGCTTTGAGAATAAAAAGGTTGTCAGCGGGAGGCCCTCCATCTCCCGGGCCCCACATGACATTTTTAGTTTCATACGGTAAAAGACGCGCCTGGAAGGGAAACGTTAGAGAGAGCCCAGAAAACATTCTGGCCTGACTGTGTTTGCAAAATGCCGGGTTTGGTTAAGAAGCGTTTGAAGGGTGCGGTGCGCGGCCCGGCCAGGGCCTGTGTGTGCCTGCGGAAGGGTGGTGTTCCCCGTGTGTGAGCTGCGGCCCACACTCGTGTGTCTGGTTGTGCGTGTGTGGAGAGGAACCCGGACCAGAGGGAACCTGGGTCGGATATCCTCAGTCAGACACAAGTCACTGCTCTCCCAGAAGTTCTGGCGTGCGTCCCTTGAGGGAACGTGTTCTTACTCTGTCCCCGCTTCCCAGCTGGAAGACGTTTTAGCCAGTGTATGTTGCAGGAAGGAATCATTCCTCCTTAATTGTTGTAATTGTTACTAAAGCAACTGAAGGGAGAGAAAACAGATAAAAAAGTGTCTGAGCACTTACGTAGTATGTGAATTGTGCGAGCCAGCTGAGAAGGGGACACACACCAAAGTGAAAAGACTCACAGTGTCGGATGGTGTGACTGTGGGCACACTGTTCTTTTCTCAAAGTCGTACTGGATAACATCATCTGGAAGACAAAAGGCTTGTTTTAAACTGTTTTGTATCAATGTCAAGTTGTACACTTCATAATTATCTAATAGTTTATAGGGAAATTCTCAAATGATTTTAAATCATTGTCTTGTGATACACCAGGAAAAAAAATTGTAATGGTCTCTTGCCTAGGATTTAACAGTGCATTTTAAGATAAGTAAAAATGGTGACAGGCAGCTTTTTACTATCTTTGGAGCATCACTTCTTCCATAGATTTCTTTCTCTTGACTTGGAATACTGTGGTGCTTTTTTGCTTTGATCATTTTTAGGGGAATTATAATCATGTTCACAAATCAAGGCATATGCAAATAGCAAGAACAGATCTGGTGATTTGAACAGCAAAATGTAGTCCAAATTCAAGGAGACAGTGTTGAGAATGAATATACTGACCCTCCGCAGCCCGCGTCCCTGGTGATAGGGAGGAGAGACCAGCTCTGTCTTTCACGGGAACGTGTGCCGCGTGTGCAGGAAGGACGTGCACCTGGTCAGGGTCAGAGGCAGGAGGGATGAGGTTTGAAAGAGAATATTTACGGCGGGGTTTTCCTAAGCCCCTGGCCTCGTTCGTGGGAGATGTCCCATCTGATAGACTTGGTGGAGTCGTGGGCAGGCCCGGGCTGTGGCCCGGCACAGACCTCTCTGCTGCCGGCCCGGGAGGCACAGCAGTAAACTGGAGGCACAGGGACCAAATTCGAAACTTCCATGTAAAGAGGCTCCCACGCACATGGAAGGTCTAGAAATCGTGTCGTGAGCTGAACAGGTAAAGGAGTTAATGGGGTTTAGTGTGAGGCAGAGAAAGGTTTGACTGAGGCCTTCAGAATCCAGAGGGTGGTTCGTAAAAGTAGAAGCAGCGTGTTTTCTGTGACCTCCGGAGAACTGAACTGGGTGTGTACAGGTGGGGGCAGGCAGGTGTCAGCGTGATGGAGGGTTTTTCTACAGTCGGAGCTGCCCCTGCAGGTAGTGAGACAGTCAGTTCTGGGCGCATACAAGGGGGCTGTTAGAGGGGCGGCGCCAGCTACACCGTGTGCTCGGACTGAAAGGAACCTCCACAGCACCCCCCAGGCTCACGTGTGGGAAGCCTCTGCTTCTGCGTCTGTACCCAGCTGAAGGTTCAGCTGGGTGGCATCCCATCTGCCTGCTCCTTCACGTCCACTTGTCACCCGAAGGTGGCACAGTTACTTCCTGTCCTTAGTTGCGTCTGAGCCCAGATGCAGAAGTAGAGTGCTGATTGGGTGTCATGCCCACTTCTCCTGTGTCCCCTGTTCCTAGAGCAGGTAGTTGGTCTCCCCTCCAAGCCTTCCTCAACTTCCTGGATCCCCGGGGCACAGAAGGGGCCTTCGCCTGTGTTTCTTAACTTGTTCTGGAATGTGTCTGCTCTTACGCTGGACGTGAGGCTCAGGGTGCCCCTTCCTCTGTCCTTCGGGGCGTTCTCTCTTCTCCCATCTCCTCAGAGACAGGTGCACCCTTTAATTTGATGAAGGTGAGTTTCTAATGAAACAATGTCTTTTGCAGATCTACTTATATAGAGCTAAAGGCAATTCAGAGACCTAAAATTCGGTGTTGGTATGGAGCGCCTGACCCTGTGCCATTAGAAGAACATCAGTCGAGCCCCTCCCCACTTCAGGCCCCTGGCTGATGGCTGCATCAGACTTAATATGTTTTAAAAACTAGGAGTTATAGTTAGCAATAACTATAATATTTTCAGACATATATATCTGGACACAATCATTTCTGTGGTCCGAATTGGTGTGTGTTGGCCTAGTTCATTGGGACCAGATTTGTACATTCGGAAAACAAACACCAGCAGAATTTCTGTATTTTTAGCAGCAGTTAAGTAGCGTCCAGGGGTCTGTTCAGGTCTGCCTCATTCCTTGCGGTGTTTTAGTGTTTTTCCTGTCGAGTGTGCGCTGGGTTGATGCTCTCGTTTTTCTAACGTAAGTTTAGAACGTACCGTCTTTCACTGACCCTGTGGGTCTCCTCCCCCCCCCCCGCCTGCAGGGATAGGGGGCCTCCAGGACGCCGTGCTCAAGTCCGCGACCCTGTGCAGCTCGCCCGCCTGCCCGCCCTTCGTGCCGCTCACCTTCGAGGCCACCCCGATCGTGAGGGTTGCCGTGGAGCCGAAGCACCCAAGTAAGACGCCCTCATCTTTGAAAGCACGTGGTACCCCTGGCACTCTGTAAATGCACGCGTTCGAGCCTGGCTTCCTCGCGGTTTGTTTCAGCCGAGCTCTGCAAGTCCTCCCTCGGACGTGCAGTGGGGGGTGACCCCCGGTCCTCCCGCGGGCGTGCCGCATGCAGCGGGGGACCCCTGGTCCCCCCCGCGGGCGTGCAGTGGGGGGTGACCTCCCAGCCAGGAGGCCCTGTGGCCCCAGCCCTGCAGGGGGCCTCTCCCCTCTGTGTGGGGGGCTCGGCCTCTTCAGACGCCTTCGCTCACTGAGGAGACTGAGCTCCGCCCGGGGGCAGAGGCCAGGCAGTCCCTGCACCCCAGCTCGGGACAGGAGCCCTGTTTCCAACCACCCAGTGTGTGTTTTCTGAACGTCGTCTCCACATTCCATGTCTTTTCTGAAAAAGTGTCTTTTTTGCCTATTGATAAACTGTCCCCTTATCATGAAGATACAGATTTAAGTGTTTATCCTTTTTTTTTTTGGTCTTTCAAGAATGTTACAGTCTCATACTGGTGCAGCCATGGTTTTTACTAATCTTTTCCTTGAGCTTGTTATACATATAGTCAGTGATCTTTCTGCAGGAACCCCTCTGGACCACACTCCCATTCTGTGAGGGCTGAGTCAGTGCCAGGCAGCATCTGTAAATCTACTCAAGGAGGCAGAGGACAACTGCGGCCCGCCGCAGAGGGACTAGGAGGGTGTCTCTGTCAGCCCCCAATGCAGGGCCACCCTCCCTGCCCACCCCCAGGGTCCCCTCATCCTCGCGTGGCACGGGGCTGCCCGACACCCCGCAGAGTGTGTCCGTGATGCACATCCCTCCGCTTCTCCGTGCCTGCCTCCTCGTCCGTAAGAGGATGGTGGGGACCCCCTCTGCCTCGTAGTTCGAGTTCACGCAGGACACACCGTTAGTGAGTGTGAGGCGTTAGTTATCATTAGTACAGCCTTACTTTAAAAACAAACAGTGGAATACACATGGAAAATCAACCCTCGTGTCGCGTATTCAGAACCACTGACTGCTGGGAGCTCCTGGGTTTTCTTCGGTGTGTGGAAAACCAGCGTTGAGGAACTGCCGAGTTCCTTTGAATGCGGGTGAGAGACAAGGCTGTGTAAAAACACCTCCAAAGCCACAGTCCCCGCTGCATCAGTAACGAGGGACGGCGTCTGGCCGGCCCTGAGGGAACAGTAGTGGCCAAGTCTGTGTGGAAGGGCAACAAAGCAACCGCACCCCGAGTGTGGGTCGGAGCCCCATGCACACCCCCATTGCCAGGGCTGCGGGCAGAGGCAGCGGTGCCACAGGAGCGCGGGTGGAGTGGGGTGCAGCAGGCGCTGGCGCTCACCGCGTTGTCGGGGCGCTGGGAAGCGTGCCGCAGCCAGCCCACGAGTCCCACACTTGTGTCAGCAGTTTCACAAGCAGTCATTTCAAACGGGGGCTCCGGTGCCGTTGCTTGAATGGGTCACCGCGTGAAGTGCCTGTTTCGCTTACTTGTTGGTTTCATAGGCACTGTTTGGGGAAGAGTTCTCTGCAGTCGCAGGCGTGTAGCATGTGCAGCTGTAACGAGGTCAGGTGGGCTCGCAGGGGTACCGACGGCGGGAGGTTTCTGTGTGCCGGGTGAGCCGCAGGAGTCCCAGCGACGAGCGTGCGAGTGCCTCACGCCTGCGCTCTGTGCAAATGCAAGTGCCAGAAGTTTCTTCTCTTCCCGTCATGGCATCTCTGGAAGGAAGATAGACCATTATTTTAAGAGTTTGTTTTCTCGTTCTTTTCCCTTCCGTGGCGAGGACGTTGCCTTTAGATTGCATCAGTCCGTACGTGGTTTTAATCGGTGTTTCCTCTTGCTAACTTAGGTGAGATGCCTCAGCTCGTCAAAGGGATGAGGCTGCTGAACCAAGCCGACCCCTGTGTGCAGGTTTTGATTCAGGAGACGGGCGAGCACGTGCTGGTGACGGCAGGGGAGGTGCACCTGCAGCGGTGCCTGGACGACCTGACGGAGAGGTACGTTCCCGGCGGAGGTGGGCAGGAGGAAGCCCCGGAGTCGGTGGAGGCGTAGAGCTCCCCAGACCGTGTGCACCCACACCGGGCTTTGTTTTGGGGGACGAAATGAACTGCCCTGAAACAGGAACTGTTACTGTTATTAGATCATAGATTTGATTTTTAATAACTGACAAGTACATTCACTTTTAAACTTGAATACTTGTGCATTTTCGCTTGAGTCAAAGTATTTTTATGCACGTGTGTTTTACTTGAAGTACACGCACATAGCACAGCAGGACAACGAAACAAAACCCTCTCTAGTGAACTGGGCTGTGAGAGGGACCGACCCCCTTCCCTATCGATGTGGTCTCTGGGGTGCAGACCCCGGGAAACCTGGGTGCTCCTCTGTCGTGAGAATCTGTAAGTGTCACAGAGTAGGCGTCTCAGATCACTTTTGTAACAACTCCCCTCTTTATTCCCGAGGCAAGGTGTTGCGGCAGTTCGGATGATGTGGACAAGGCGGGGCCGCGAGGGCAGGCCTGGGGGGGAAGGCCCTGCAGGCTGGACCTGTCCTCGTGTTCTGTTTCTTTGTTTAGACTTTTTATTTTCATCTCATGGTTTTCATCGTGGGTACTTTTTAATCACAGGAAGAAGAAAAACTGTCCTTTATAGTAAGACAAATCAGTTTTCTGGAAATATACCCTTAACATCACATTATAATATTTTACAAAATAATTCATTATAGAAACAACTCTATGTAAACATTTTTTTAGAAACTGTCTGTCTCTAAACACCCTAAAGATAATTTAGACTGAATGATAATAATGAAAGCAATTTTTTAAAAAGGTATATACTGCTTTAATAAGACACTTTTACAAATTCTAGAGTGTTTAACTGCATTTCCTAAAAATTCCAGTGTCTGAAAGTGATGACACATCCCCTACAAAAGCAACTTCCTGAGCGCTGGGTCTGGTCCGAAGGGGGAATAAGCTCAAGGTCAAGCTTAGTGTTCTCGTCAGAGCTCAGAGAGGGGCCTGGAGCCCAGGCAAGGAGCAGTCTCCCTAGTCCGCTCACCTGGGCGGGTATCAGGCGAGTCTGCTGGACCAAGTACGGGACCAGGTGTGGGAGAGGACGGTGGCAGGACAACAGGGGAAGTTGCTGGCGTAGTCGGAGCCACCTGCGTGTCTTCGGAGGCGATGATGAGCTCAGCACCACTGGGGCGTGCAGGGCCCTGGCTCTGAGGCACTCGCAGGTGGGACAGCCAGGCACGCACTGCCCCTCCATCCGCGGCATGGCGTACCTTTGATTCACTCCGTTAGTGGTCACTCCAGCAGACCCCTTGGGAGCCCCAGCAACTTGAGGGGCTAGTGACTCAGCCTTTTAGCCCTTATCATCACACAAGGAACAGAGGGCGTCGTTATACACGTGTGCACTCTTCCAGTTTCAGTAGCCGTGAGTCGGCTTTCTCAGCCCCACATACACGGACACATGTTTTCTCAGCGATGATAGTTTAAAAAATATGTCTCTATTCCCAAGATTTCTAAGTGCTTTTCTAAAATCAAGATATTAAAGTTTATCGAATGCCAATGTGGCATGTTTAAACATGGTTACGTACATTATTTGACATTTCTAACGTGATCCGCTGTTTTAACAGATCACATAAAAACGAATCAGTTTTTATAACCTGTGATTTATTTTTTTAATATGCTGTCCATTTTCAATTTTCAGTCTATCTTAATGGTAGGAATCTGAATTCTGAGGCCACACCTAGGTGTGAATCCTAGCTTCTCTCCTTGCTAGGTGTTTGACTTTGGAGAAGTTGCTTACTCTTTCCCGGTTTTCTCCTTTACAAAATGAGGATAATACAATAACTGGGGAAATAATACATGTGATGTAGCTAGCACAGTTTCTCGTACATAATGAGTGATAGATAAATAAATAAATAAAACACATGTATCCCTTTTTTTCATCGTTATTTCATCTTGGATTTTATATCTGAATTCTTAGGTAAGTTTGAACGTAAAGTTTTGTCTGTGTATGTTGTCTTTTTCCAAAAGGTTTGAGCATCAAAGTAAATTTAAATTAATACATCAGATGAAATTCCATATTATACAATATACTATATACGGCATGTGAAATAAGCTCGTCCCGGAAAGCAAACAGACTCACTGGCGGAACCAGAACCGTTCTTGGAAATTTTTTTTCCATAACATGTTTGTTTTCTTCAACACGGTATAGTCTGTTCAGGTTCTGTATTCTAAAATAGAGTATTAAGTTTTCGACATGAAGTCTGATAAAGCATATACCTGCCCTACACCCCAAAAATGTAGAAAGCAGAAATAAATGTAGAGTCAAATGAAAGCATTTCAAAAAGTTTTAGTGTTACTTCCTTTATTGAATAAGATTTCCCACAGGAAAGTACTGTTTCAAGATCCCAACATTTCACGTAGTACATACGTGTACACACAAATACATGCGCCGGCATTTACACGTATGTTTGCCCACATCACCAAGAGCACACACAGACCAGGCTGCAGCGCCGGTGTGTCCTGGGGACCACACGGACGGGACGCCAGAGAAAGGACCGAGGGGTTTCGTCGTCGCTGCCGCAGTCGCTCCGCACCAGCGCCCGGAACCGCCCTCTGGGAACCCGCAGCTCGAGTGCAGGGAAGCCAGCGTGACGCTCGAGTCGGCAGCCTGTGGAAGGGGCTTTCTGGGCTTGGCGCCCACCTGTGCTGTTCGGGACAGCAGCCACGAGGCACATGCGGCTGTTTAAAAAAACAAAAAGTTCAGTTCCTCAGTCATATTTAGCCACATTTCAGATGCTCTGTGACTTCGTGTGGCTGTTTAAATTTCATTAAAATTAAATAAAAATAAAAATGCACTTCCCCGTTTGTACTGGCCGCATTTCAAGTGCTCCACAACCATAGTGCTCACACCGATGCAGGACCTGCAGAAACTTCTATAGACAGACTCCTGGGTGACACCTGCCTCGCCGGGCCTCACCGTCAGAGCCACTGCCTGCGGAGTCAGGATGTGACAGGAATGTCCTGGGCTTCTGTGACTCTTTGTCTGTTTAGTGTTGGAATTATTGAGCCTTTTCTCTCTAGACCTTTAAGTTGGTAAATAGTATTTTAGAGACTTCATGTGTCAAATCTTATTAAAACATTCATTTTCCATTCAGAACATTCTTATCCAAACAGATGGTTTAGTTAGAGAATGAACAAAGCAGTGAAATTCTGCAACATGCGGAGAACCCCGGGAAGGTGTTCCCATTAGTCTTTTCAATCTGAAATGCAAGCAGTTTATCTTTCATTGTAAAGTAACTTTTATGTTTCTGTGATTTTTGCATCATCTCCATTGTATAATATTTCTGTGTGGGAGTTTCTATGCTATTTTAGTAATGACCTTCTGTTATGTTTCTCTTGAATTTGCCTGTAGGTTTGCAAAGATTCAGATCAGCGTATCTGAACCCATTATCCCATTCAGAGAAACAATCACCAAACCCCCCAAAGTGGACATGGTCAATGAAGAAATTGGCAGACAGCAGAAAGTGGCAGTCATACACCAAACCAAAGAGGATCAAAGCAAAATCCCCGAGGGGATCCAGGTTGACTCCGATGGGCTCATCACCGTGACAACTCCTAACAAGTTAGCCACGCTCAGTGTCCGGGCCCTGCCCCTCCCGGAGGAAGTCACCCGGATGCTGGAGGAGAGCAGCGATTTGATCCGATCTCTGGAGCAGTTGACCTCGTCCTTGAACGCGGGCGAGAGCACTCAGGTGCTGCACCAGAGGACCCGAGAGAAAATTGGGGAGTTCAAGGGAAAACTAGAGCAACACCTGACAGGGAGAAAATGGAGGAACACCGTTGACCACATCTGGTCATTTGGCCCAAGAAAATGTGGGCCCAACATACTGGTAAATAGGAGTGAAGATGCTGAGAGCTCCGTGTGGACCGGCCCGGCCGGCAAAGCGTCTGGAGAAGCCAGCAGGTACCGCGATGTGCGGAACAGCATCGTGAGTGGCTTCCAGCTCGCCACGCTCTCCGGACCCATGTGCGAGGAGCCACTCATGGGTGTTTGCTTTGTTCTGGAAAAGTGGGACCTAAGTAGATTTGAGGAACAAGGAACAAGTGACAGACAGGGTCAAGATCTGGTGAAAGAGGGGCAGGAGGAAGCTGTGGCCCGTCCAGGGGGAGGTGAGAGCCCGGCGCTGCAAGATGGCCACTCGGGGCCCGTGGAGAAGAGGACATCCCAGAAAGGAGAGTCTTCCCTCCCCGACTGCTATGGACCCTTGTCGGGGCAGCTGATCGCCACCATGAAAGAAGCCTGTCGCTACGCGCTGCAAGTGAAGCCTCAGCGCCTGATGGCGGCCATGTACACGTGTGACATCATGGCGACCAGTGATGTTCTGGGTAAGGCAGGGGGTGGGGGTGGCGAGATGGCCCTGAATGGCAGGGGTGCTCCTGGGTCAGAGCTCAGTCTCGCATGCTGTTATTTTTTTTACAGAAGCTCCATTGTCATCTGATTTGCTAAGGCACTGGGATCTTTAACAGCCACGGGCCTTAAGTGTTGCAATCTTATGTGGCGGGGGGGCTGGGGGCCTTGATTACTAAAGGTCTTCTGCAACCAGTAGGCTCTTTCCTGTAGTGGAAGGTCTGGTGACGGAGTTCAAACCGCCCGTATAGGTTACCACCTAAACCTGCGCAGCGTTGTTTTCTCAGGCAAACAACCGCATCAGTCTGGTAACCAGAGTCATTCTAAAAATGACCCGAGAGGGAGGGGACGTTCTCATCGTCCCTGCACAGAGGGGCTTCTGTGACGCCTGGGCCCCTTCTGAGGAAGGACGGCCTGTGGGGCTCTGTGCGGTGCTGACCCTCCTGTCAGCATCCCCCAATTTCTCTCCGTGGGGGAAGAAGCTGCAGGACCTCGGGAGACACAGAGCCCTGGCGCCGAGTCGCTGTTTTGACTCTTTGAGGGGTGCTGTTTTCCTGAGACTGCCTTTCTTCACTGGTGTGGAAGAGGGTGGTTCATGGGAGGCTGTGCCTGCGAGAGCACAGATGCCGGGCTCGAAGCCCAGCACCGGCGGCCGTCTTGCCCGCTGGAGACCGCAGGGCTGTGTCGGTGGTGAGGTGGCAGCAGGGAGCGAGCACCCAGCGGGAGAGCAGCCTACCGAAGCTTCCTCCCGCTCCGGGTCCTTCCAGTCCGTCTGCGGCTCTTCTCTTCAGTGAGGTTTCTTTGCTGGTTTGTCTCAGGAGCAGAAATCTAAACTGATTACTTTCTTTTCCTTGAAGAAGGTGGGCTCGCCTTTGGAGTCTGTCACCCTGAAAACTGTTTTTTTGTCTGTTTTTCTCTATGCATCTGAAATGGCGCTCCCCGGAGTCAGGGTCCACGTAGGTCCGTGAGCGGCCTCTCGCTCCCGTGAACTCCCAGGGAAATGGGAAGGCGTATTTCTGCTCCACACTGCCGTCCCTCGTACATTACCCGTTTAGAGGGACATGCCGTTTGCTTTTGGAAAATACAGTTTTCGAGTCAACGCGTGAAACCAAGTCAGCTGCTAGCATTTATCAGGCTGAAGTTGCCAGCAGACTGTTGAGTTGCTGCTGCTGAGTCAGCCCTCGGTGTCTGCTTTCCCGTTTCTATTGAGAAGGCATCACCGGGATGCTGTGTGCGGCCAGGCAGCCCTTGATGGGGGATCCCGGGGATACCACTTGTCACCCTGTCCTTTCATCTTCACCCTGACCTTCTTCCCCTGGCCATCACACTCAGTTCTGGCACTTTCCAGGGAGAGATGCCTATCTTAACCCTCAGGACTCTCTGCCCTCTTCTCTCTGGTACAGATGACGTCTTTGCCCTGCCCTGCCCTGCCCAGGGACAAACCCGTTGGTGCGAGGCCTCCTTGACCCCTGGAAGTGGCGGCGTGTGTGTGTGGATTGGTCAGTAAATAGCCTCTGTGCCACCGTCTCTGGTCAGCCCCCTGACTGCGCTTCTCAGAGACCAGCTGACTGCCACCCTCCCTGCCTCGCGGAGAAGCTGTGTTCAGATGGGATCAGCTTTTTCTTTTCTTTTTTTTAGTTGGTTTGAAGCTCTCTCGCTGAACTGGAGAATCTCTTACACTCGTTTCCTCATTGCTTTGGAGGAGTTCTGGTAGGGACACCCAACCTCTGGGGTCCTATCAGCACAGTCAGGGCTTCCCTTCGCGTGTTCCCCTTCTTCTTCCCAAATCCCTCCTTCGACTAGAAAAAGGAGGGAGGGGCCCTTGTGTGTCTGAGGCCTCTTGCTTCCCACCTGGATTTTCGGAGATCTTCCAGGAAGAACTCGGACTTTGCTGACGGTTGCTTTAATTCTCCAAAAATTGGCACAAGACAACTAAAGACAAGTTTAGGTCTTTTTTTTTTTATCTAGCAAAATGAGTTTCCCTGGTCTCTTTAAAACTTAGTGTATTCTACACAGATTATTAAAACAAGAACTCCTCCGATAAATGTATAGAATTGCTTATGGTCAAAATGGGAAATTCTGTAGAAAAATAATCATCTCAAGATAATTTTATCTGAGAAAGTAATCCCGAGAAAATGGAAAAAATTATCTTTTTCTCCTGTGAGATCTACTTTCCTAAAGAGTTGGTTCCATTACCATTTTTACCTGTGAAAGTTGTCTTCACTGGGTTGGAATGCAATCACACTTGGTTTGTGTTTGTTGAGTGACCAGTAGTGAATCCTCTCCTTACTTTTTCTAACAGGTTACGTTCTTTCATTCTTGCTTTTCATTGTCTTTGCCAATAACTTCACCGCATAAAAAGTAACTTTTTGTTAGGCAGTGTTAGAAATTATAATAACATTTATGATTATTGTAGTTTTTCTATCTGTTTACGGGGATAAATCCTTACACTGTTAGACCATGTATGTATGCCTTGATGTATTACAACCATTGTTAATAAGTATCACTGTTTGCTTTTCAAATCTACTCTTAACCCTGCAGTTGGGGTTCTTTTTACATTTTACCAGCGTTTCATAATTCACTTAAGCAAAGAAATTAATGAGCTGTATACATGCCACACTGTGTGAAGTGTGATTCCTGCTTTTGAGACATGAGTTAAGGCGACAACGTTTATAATTATGTAAAACAACTAGGAAGTAAAATAATCTTCAATTTATTGACTAAATAATGGTTTTCCAGAGAGGTTGAAAATAGCTCAATTCAAAACAGGATAGATTTTTTTTTTTAAGCGATGGTACCCTGAAATGGGTTTCAGTGGATAGAATAACCTTGAGGTCGGCCACTCAGCATTTGGCCGGCTTTCTGGAGGCCACAGGAGTGAACCCCGTCCCGTTGGATTTCTGAGGACTGCTTCCCAGCATCTCCTCCCTGAGCGGGGACACTCCGGCGGTCGAACCAGAAGACCCAGCGCTTACGCGGCGGACTTGCGCCTGAGTCCTCCCCTGTTCCCCGGGTCCTGTCGGAGCACTCACTGCCCTGCCTGCTCCGTGTCGGCTTCGGCTTTGCTGTCGCACCTTCCGAATCTCCCAGCCGCGAGCAGAACACCGCCTCTCCCCAGAGGACGCCGTCCATGGACGGGGCTGGCTCGCGGACAGACCCCCCTGTGGGCGTGGCCTGACCGGTCCGCGCAGTCGCAGTCAGCGTGCGCCCCCGACGTGTCTGCAGCGCCTCTGCTGCAAGCCTCAACTCCGCTCCCAGCCCTGTGCGTCCTGGCGGCCGCGCTGGCTGGTTGAGCAGGCCGGCTGCGCCGTGGCACGAGGCAGAGAGAGTGGTGTGCCTGCGTTTATGGGAAAAGAAGTGCCACCGGTTCTTTTGTTGTGTCACCGACAGTGACAGAAACCACACGGTGAACGAAAAACCTTCCTCCTCCGAAATGTGCCTACCGTTTTCCATTCTCTTTTACAATTTTTGTCCACAGAGTACGTTTTGCGTAGCTGTAATCTTACGGGAGAAGCAGTTTAATGTTTTGCTTTTTACATTTATTATTTATTTCCACGCGTGCTTCTGTTTGGCTACTTAGTATTCATGACGTTTATTTTAATTTCTGCATCACGCCCCTCCGTTCGATGTTCTGTAATTCACTTCCTATCCTGTCGTCCCCAGACTGAAAACTCACGTCGTTTCCCGTCTGTTTACTACTAGAGAAAACACGGCTTCGAGCAGCTGTTTCCTTCCCTGAATTCTGGGGGGGAAACACGTAACTTTAACTGTCAAACCTGTAGTTCTAGAAATCGTAGAACCTGCCTGTGACGGGCGGGGAAGACACGTGTACGAGGCTCAGCAGCTCCATAAAAGAACATACTAGGGCCAGCGAGGCCCAGGCGATGCGGAGACTGCTCTGACCTCGGGGATCACAGGAGACTTCGTGGAGCACGTCGTCTCTGGGCTTAAAATGAGGGAAAGGGTTTCACTGGGGCCTCGGGCTGAGCGTGCTCCAGGTTGAAGAGACCACAAGCTCAGAGTGGGAAGGCCTCCTGGCCCTGTGGGCGGCGAGCAGCCGACCTGGGCTCCCCTGCGGCACAGTTGGTGCTCCGGGTGCCGGCGGGTCCGGCGGTCCCAGGCGCTGAGGCCGCACCTCACCACCAGGGCCTGACCAGCCTCGGGTGCAGGCTGACACGTTTGTAGGGAGGAGGCCGCATCAGAACTGTTTCAGTGGATTAACTTATGTGTTGCCTTTTGTTCCTCGATGGATGTCCCTTCCCTGTGCCTCGAGGGGCAGGGCATACAGTGACCCTCTCTGAGCACGTGGACAGGAGGACTGAGGTATGATGGGGTGGATGTCCAGGTGCAGCGGTGTCACAGTGTCTGCAGTGAGAGGCCACGCGATCAGAAGTCCTCGCTGACATGGCTCCACCAGCTCCTCAGTGGTAGTGTGGCGTAGTGTGGCGGGTCAGAGGGCCCTCAGGGCACCCAGGCCGGGGACTCCCTCAGGAGAACCAGGTGTGCTTGGAAGGTGTCACTGTGGCTGTTTCCCTTTGTTCAGTGACCTGTCACTATGTCCTGCTTTTAGCATTTAGTTAGTGGAATTAAAACCAAATAGCTCAAAGTTACATGACTAATTACATTTAGTTTCAATTTTAATTATCGATCCAAGCCTGCTGGCATGCCCCGTGAGGGAGGGGAAGAGCTGGAGGCCTCCGGCCCACCCTTCACAGTCCGTTTTCCCCATGTTCACCACTCCTCATCCCTTCACCCCTCGCCACACACACCGATGTTTGGTGCTGACTTCTGCGGACCGCCTTACAACTTTCCTTCGCGTGAGGTAGCAGAGTAAATGAAGATGGCTCGTTTGCTCATGTTAGATGTTAGTTATTACAGCAGGCTGAAGAGATGACCCATAAAGATGGTAGTTCTGCTTTTCTCTGAGGTTTTCAGACTACCTAGAGTATCGATTTCACCTCTGGGTACCACGTTTCCAAAGGGAGGTACGTCCATCTTAGCGGTTTAAATGGGAAAGTCGTCAGGGCATAGCCGGAAAGCAAGGTCTTGTCACAGAAGGATGGGGAGGAGTGGGTGTGCCCTGGAGAAGAGAAGGCTGGGGAACTGTCTTCCAGTAGCTTCACTGCCAACCTGTGGGCTGATGGTGAGAAACTTCAGAGGAGCAGATTCGGGGCTTAAGGATTGTGTCCCAGCCGGGGCTGCCGTCTGAAAATGGAGCGAGCTGCCCTGGGAGGAAGCCGGTTTCAGAAACAAACTCGCAGGCAGACTCCAGACGACCACGGTGGCAGAATTGTTGGCCGTGATGTCCGCTCCCACCGCTCTCGTCTGTGATGCTGCAACTGAGGTGTCTCCATGAACGGCGGGGGGATGCCTGGTCAGAAAGGGGGAGTAGAGTCGCCCTCTGCCTGGGGAATGTGTTCTCTCTGAGACCTTCTGGATCGAGGGGGCCGTAGGGCTCTGCCGGAGTGGCCCCTCGGTCGTCATGAATGGTGGGTGGGAGGGCGGACAAGGGGCCTGGCTCAGAACAGCCTTGGGCGTCCCCGCGTGAAATCTGTCATTTAAACCACACAAATGAGACAGGCACTGGCTCTGAGGGGAGCGTTTGTTTGGAGGACAGCACAGGGCTCAAGGAATGCTCTCAGGGAGAAGTTAGGCCCTAAAGCATTCCCAAAGTAAACGGAGAATGTTGGTCAGGCGCCCGAGGAAGGTTATTAAGGTTGGAGAGCTCTCAGAAGACGTGTTGATCAGTAGCTTTTAATTCTTAAGTCCTTATGACACCAGGGGTTTCCTGCCCTTCATTCCCCAGTATCTTCCTGATCACTGCCACCCGGGCGGAGCCTGAGTCGGGAGTCCGCAGCTCCCACACTAAAAACACATGAGTGAAGGCGGGAGGCAGACAGCCCCATCAGGTCACCCCATCACTTGGAGGGAGGAGCTGGTCCAGGTCTCACCATGGGAGTCAGAGGGCACTCTTCCCTCTGCCGAGCTGCTCCTGTGTACGTCTTTAAGGAAACCGTGTTCATAGATCTTTTACATAATTAAGATGAATTCTAAGCGTCACGTGAAAAGGAGTCTTTAACGAGACTCTCTGCTGGCCACCAGAAGTTCCTCACAGTTGTCTGTGGTCTTCAGTTTATCTCCAGAGATGCTCTCTGGTTGGAAGGACCCTCTCTCTGAGCGCCCAGAGGCAGCCCCCACGCCGGGGCCGGTCAGAGGGAGGTGCCCCTCCCGACCTGGAGGCACTTGGTGTTTAGAGACGAGACGGTGTCAGCAGGAGAGCTCCCCTGCTGGAGTCTGGTGGTGCGGGGTTGGAGTTTTCACCCAGCAGTGACTCCTGATCATTCCAAAGACCATTAGCTTTCAGGGAATAAGACTCTTACACTTGTGCCACTTACATATTGTCAGGCTATTTTTTTTTTTAATACCAAGCACTTGTATATGTGTGGCTTTAGTTTTCAGTGTAAAACGCCACTGTGCCAGCTGGCTGTGCTAGCGTCTCCCAGTATTAATGTGTCTTCCCGTTCACAAAGCCCAGTCACGTTGATCCCGTTGGGTGTCGTACCCAACGACAGCTCCTGGGGCAGAGTGTCACAGGTCCTCTGAAGGCCCCGATCCTCACACCGTGCTGGGGGGATCGTCTTTGGATGATGCATTTCGGGGCGACTTCACTCTCTGTTGTCTTTCGCCTCTACTTTTCCCGTAGTTGTCATGCGTTACGCTTTAAGCAGGCACTCAGGACATTTCCGCGCCCTCGGGAACCACAGTCACCGGGAGCAGGGATTCTGTGTACCCGTAGGCAACCGCGAGGAGTGTGGGCGATCGCCACCGTGCATGGGGCTCAGTGGGCTCGGGGTCTCTGCGTTGCAGGCCGGGTGTACGCCGTGCTGTCGAAGCGAGAGGGCCGAGTGCTGCAGGAGGAGATGAAGGAAGGCACGGACGTGTTCACCATCAAGGCCGTGCTGCCCGTGGCTGAGAGCTTCGGCTTCGCCGACGAGATCCGGAAGCGCACGAGCGGCCTGGCCAGCCCGCAGCTGGTGTTCAGCCACTGGGAGGTAAGGCCCCGGGGCCCATCCCTTCCTTCTCATCTGCAGACGTGCTTCCTGCGATGGCCCCTGGAGCAGCAGATGGGACCCCTATACTGTGGGGTCTCCCCATGGCCCCGCTCCGGCACGGGGACGGGAGTCCGGCACGTGGGCGGGAGAAAGCAGATGGCCTTTATTCATCCAGACTGAGGACGCCTCAGGTTACACGTGGCGTACAATACACACACGCCCCTATCATCTTTATTCAGTGTAAACTTTAAGACACAGTGTTGCATCCTTTTTTCCCCTCCAGAGGTACAGTGTAGATCTTGAAAAGAGAGTCACAGACATTTTCAAAAGCAAAAGTGTGAGGAACTTTTTCTCCAAGGAAAAGTACTTCTAGCCTTTCGAGGGGAACCTTGTATGCAATCAGGAACGGAAACGTCCCAGATCCACAGTGCTGGGGAGAGGAGAAAGGGTGGCAAACTTGCTGTTTTTAACTTGGGGGCAGTAATAGCGAGGGACAAGGCAGTCTCTCCAGCCTTCCTGCAGGGGTCCGTTAGGAGCGGTGGCACCTGGCCGCCAGGGAGGAGGGTGCGAGAGGGGGCTGCTGAAGGGACGCGGCGGGGCACGCGCAGAAGCGGTGACGTTTCCAGGCAAAGCCTGCAGTCCGGAGTGGAGTTGTTCAACTGCAGGATGGAACTGGGAGGTTGCGGGGAGCAGCTGTTACCATGATGACTGTTTCCAGGTCGTCTAACCCTAACCCTAACCCTAACCCCTCCCTGGTACGCAGGTGTCTCCTTGCCAGCACTCCGGGGCAGTGCCGCCGGTGTTTCGGTCGCTCTCGGCACTGTGGCCTTGCACTTGGCCTCCCACAGGTGACTCAGGGTTTCTTTCTTAAAACTTCATGTAAGCAGAACTCGTGGGGCAGGTTCAGTGATGAGCTGTTTTCACTTCTGTCACTTTCTTGAAGTTTCTGGCTTAGTTACAACTTCTTCCTAAAAATCAGTCTCTCAATAACTTTGGAGAAAAACGTAGTTGAGAAAAGTTTGCTGTGGTTTGTGCCACCTTCTAATGTCCCCTTGGCACCTGTCACGGCCCCGTCCCCAAAAGCACCCTCTCTGAAAGTCTTCAAAGCCACATTATAATTAAATGTCATTGATCTGATATCTTTTGGCTGTTTTTGTCCCCCCCGCCCCACAGTTAGGTTTAGAAATAACACAGCCGTTGAGATCTGGCTTCTCACTCCAAGGCACTTTTTTCCGTTTGTAATCTCCCATACCATGTAATTTACAATCAGGCGCTTTTGAGAGAGACTGTCTCAGAAAAATAGAGAAAATAAAATTACAGGCATTTTCCATGAGGAAACCTTGGAAGTCAGCAATCTCATAATTTCTCTTTCTGTGTTTTGCCCTTCTGTGAAAAGGGTGGTGGCGGGGCGTGGGGGGTGCTAATAACAGGCACAGAAAGAAAAACACCATCGCCCAGTGCTGTCCCACATGTGTGTCAGCACGACCTGTAGAATCTGTGTGACAGTGAGTACGCTGCGAGAGGTGGGCCGGAGTTCACCCGGGGTGGGGGGCGGGGTCACAGCAGTGTGGAAGGCGTTTATTTTTGACCTGGCATTTCCCACCTGCTGGCCACCGAAATCATGGTGAAAATGCCTCCACGCCCTCTCCCCTCCCCTCCCCTTCCCCCCTTCCCTCACCCAGGGTAGCAGCTAGCACTTGGGTGCCTTCTTCCGGGTGCATTAGAACCTGGCATCGGAGTCAGGCTATGGGGTTCTTAAGGGGCATTCCCACTGTCGGTGGGTGAATTCTGGGTGAGCCAGTTTAAAGAAAAAAGCACCTTTTCCTCAAAACTGTTAGCAGACTCTGCTCCACAGCCCCCAGGGGCCTTTCTGTGTGTAGCACAACCTAGGTGACCTTTGAGGTCACCTTGTGGGTACATCACTAAGGAAATTCCAACTGAGCGTGATGGGGTTGTTCTGCATCCCTGACCTGGGCGTGTGTGTGGCACGTTGAGGCAAGGCGCTTCACGACGTCCACACAGATGCAGGAGTGGAGAAGTGAGAACAGCATGTGGGGGGCAAGCAGAGGACCGTGGGGAGAGGTGGACCCCAGCCGGTCTCGGAGACCCCCCCCCCGGCAGCCGGAGCTGATGTGGAATTTTTCCTGAAATCTTGGGGGAAAACTGAGCAAACACCAGAAGCACATGCCAGCGGTCCGGACAAAACTGGATCCTTTCTGAAACGTCAGGGTCTTGTATTTCTGAAACCGGGACTCTGACCTCAGATTGGACAGTCTGAGTCTGGGGTCTCTCAGCCAGCACCTCGTTTACTTCTTGTTATAAAATTTGTCACTTTTCTAACAGGGCTAGAAACTTACTCACCACTGCCACTCAGACACACTGAGAAAATGTGGCTGCTTTGTATTCCGTGCCGAGTCTGTCAGCCAGCTGGTCAGGGGAGGGTGCCAGTGACCAGCCTGAAACTGGTCTGTTAGGGGACGGACTGCCTTTGTGGAGGACTGCCCAGGTGACTGTCCCACTCGCCTTCCTCCCCCTCTCCCTCCCCCTCTCGGAGGAGCAGGCTTCCAGGCCTGCCCGGTGGGGAGGATGAGAGGGACACAGCCCCTCATGGTGCCCCCAGGCCCTCACCAGTCTTCGCACCGGGCAGCCCCTCGGTGCTTCAGGGGTCCTCACACCAACCTCTTGTCTCCAGCCACAGCAGCCCCCAGGCTCCGCCCACCCTCAGCACCCGCACCTCCCTGGAGCAGGGTTCGGGGCCAGCTGGGTGAGCGGTGCCACCCTCTGCTCCGCCGCCTTTTTGATCGTTCTGGGAGGTGTGCAGTCTGCTTGTACAGGTGTCAGACACTCAGGAAGAAAGGGAGAGGACACCTACTTTTACTGATAGGCAGCTCTTTCTGTAACTAAGGCAGGCATGCAGCCGTTCATTCAGTCCACACACATCTCTCAGCTAAACACTGAGGACGCCTGCTGTCAGAGGGAGATGGTCATTTGTGTCTTCCTGTGGCACAGCCACAGCAAAGGTGACAGGGGAAGGGGGCGTCTGAGCCTGCAGAGGGCCCAGAGGGGCTCTCGTTCTGAGCGGGGATCTAGGGCTCCAGCCAGCTGGGGCACACTGGGCGAGGGGCGGAGCCTGCAGAGGGTGATGTGGGAAAGCGCTCAGATGACCCTTGTGTTGGGAGGGCCTTGTCCGTCTGCCCCTTCAGCAGAGTGGCAGAGGACGGAGCCAGCTGCGTGCCTCCTGCGGGCAGCTTGCTGCCGGTTGAAGGAGAAGAGGCCAGGCTTCCCAAATCTGTCTGCCCCGCTCCCACCACTGGGCAGACTCCTGTGGGGAGCCGGGGAGGAGGCAAAGCGGTGGGCTGGTGGAGCTTTCCCTCCCTGAACAGAAGCCTGCGTGGTGCTTCTCTCCTAGCAGGGCACAGGGCATGTCCTGCAGGTGCACCGTCTTCTCTCCTGTCCTGGAGTCACCCCCTTGGAGACGGACCTCAGGAGAGTTTGTGTCCAAGTCCAGGTTCACCTCCTCCTGGGACTCTAGGACTCGGGTGCTTGTGGTCTCAGGGTGCTAAGCCCCCCGCCCAGTCTGGCTTCCAGACTGACGCTTTCTCAGCTGCTTTTCCTTCCCCAAGCTCTGCCCTTCTCCCTTCCCCTCAAGAGTAGCCTCAGACAGAGACCGTTCTCAGCATGCCCTCCCCTGGACGTGTCCTCCTCCCCAGCAGAGCGGTAAACGGGCCAGGGCCGGGGCCCAGGGGAGAGGAGGCTGCCGTGTTGCCTCCGGCCCTGGGGAGGGCTTGCCGGCCCCCCGGTCCTACTCACCAGGCGCCCCGCCGGATTCTGCGGTGAAACTCAGAGTGGTCGAGAGCGGGTTTCGCGTGTTAGTCTTTGCTGGGCACAGAGGCAAACTTAGTGAAAGACACCGAAACTCAGATCTCTTTGGCTGAAAGGTGGGCCTTTTGTGTTATTCAAAATTAGTAGGTTTCTTTCTTCCTTGGTCGTTGTGACGTCTCCACAGGGAAAGAATCACATATGTCGCGGGTTCTGTTAGGCCCGCCTCTACTAGCCCCTCCCTCCTGCTCCCCCTGCGTTCGCACCCCTTCCCCCACGTGTAGCCGCCCACGCTTCACTCCTCTTCGCCAGCAAACACGGTGTGGCTCGGTGCCGGAAGCGAGAGTGTGTCTGCCTAACCCAGCACACTCTGTTGCCTTCTTTCGCAAGGTCATCCCCAGTGACCCCTTCTGGGTGCCCACCACCGAGGAGGAGTACCTGCACTTCGGGGAGAAGGCGGACTCGGAGAACCAGGCACGGAAGTACATGAATGCCGTGCGCAAGCGGAAGGGCCTCTACGTGGAGGAAAAGATCGTGGAGCACGCGGAAAAGCAGAGGACGCTCAGCAAAAATAAGTAACTACTGCCGGTGGATGCTTTGTTTCTAATAAATTAAGAAGGGTCCCCCAGGGCCCGATCCCGGAAAGCTCGTTTCTGCTGCGTCATCTCTGTGCACTCACCGCCGATAGCCGACCACACAAGCACTTGAGAGGGAGGGGACATTCAAGAACGTGCTTCCTAAGTGAGTGGTCTGTAATTGACTCTGGTATGAGGAGGACATCGTGGTGAGTGCGCGGCAGTGACGTATGTCCCCCCGTGTGCGAGCCGCCACTGTGAGCCGTGTGCAGGGCGGGGCCCCCTGTCTGGGGGTGTGAGCAGTGCATATCTGCCTGTCCTGCGGGCCCCACCCCCGCACGTGGGACGCACAGAGGGCAGCGTTGCGTCCCAGCACTCTGTGTCGCCCGAAGAGACCGCACACTCCGGAGACCAGCGCCCTCTGGTCCAGCGACCTCTAGCCCTCTTGACCAGGACCCCGTTGTCGCTGGTCCATCCTGTGGTTTCTGTGTCTGGAAAACAATGGGAGGCCCGGTAGGTAGCCCTCAGCCTCTGTCTGTGCATTCCCTCCTAACCTGCATCACTCGTGTGTAAGTGTTAACGGTAGTTACGGCTCAACACCTTTTCCTTTGAAGAAGAGGGGCTGTTCCCTCTCAGTTGTAGTGAAGGGAAGTTAGCTAACGTGACCAGGCTGTTGCCTTTGTTGTAAATCTTTTCCTGAAACCTCAGTTGCCCATTCCAGTTGCCCCATAGAAGGAATAAATGCAATTCAGTCAGAAATAGATTTTGTAACTTTTAATGTTGCACTAATAAATTTTATAGCCGCTTATAAAAAGGATTCTTTTTCAAAACACATAAATTTATCAGAACAGGCCTTGTTTTTGAAATGTTTTTACTGGGTTTTTTCAATAAACCAGGTGATTCTTAATACTAACTGTAGACACCTTACCTTTGATCTTCAGAGCCCTGGCGTCACTGGTTAGATGAGCGACCCGGACTTCGGGGACAGTGTGGCGGGAAGCCCGCTCTCTAAGTTTACACGTACTGACGTCTGGATTAATGTAGGAAAGTTCCACCCCGTGCTGGTTTATCTGAAAACTTCGATCACAGAGGAAAAGCCAGCATGTCGATTTAAAGCTTCCGTGAGGAGCGCCCTTCGGGCGCCAGGCGTGCTGCTGAAAGCACCCTCAGACTCTACACTTCTTCAGCAAATGCCGGGCTCAGTCAGGACAAGAGGCAGGGCCCGAGGGCGCTGGCGCTCTCCCCGTGGTTCTGGTGGGCCAGACGTGCTGGTGCCGGGGAGGCGACGTGTGGAGGTGACGGATTGCCTCTTCCTTCTCCACGTTTGGGAGGGACAGTAGTGAGCAGTGAAGTGACCACGAGGAGGCAGGCCAAGGGACGTAGCTAACCCGTCATGTGAGTAATCTGCCCTGTCGCGTCGTCTGTAATGGGCCCCCAGTCACGGAAACTGCCTTCACTCTGTGCCCCCGTGCCGCACCCTGACCCTGACCCTGACCTCAGTGCCCTGGGCCCAGGGCAAGTAAGCCGGGAAGTTCCCGGTGCCAGCGCAGGGCGGGCCCCCATTCTCACAGCAGCATCTGGCGGTCACTGACGGGCCTCGGGGGCGGCAGGCAGGACTGTGTTGCGGAGGCCACCAGACCACAGCCCTGACTCCTGGGGGGTCGTTTGCACTGACGTCCAGAGGCAGCATCAGCGTGCTGCTTTTCCCCAGCCAGCCCCAGAGCACAGGTGGACCCAGGCGGGGAAGGGCCTGCTGCCTCAGCCGGTTTCCGCAGACCCGAGGGGAGATGCCCAGCTCCTGCTACGGCCCAATTCAGACCGTACATTGTGTGGAGATAGGCGGGTGGGCAGATAAGTAGGCAGAGTGCAGGCGCAGATGGAGAGAGTGTCACATGACCCTCGGGCATGAAGTAGGGACCGGGAAGTCCACTGGGGCCCTTTCTGCACAGGCCTGTTGTTGACTTCGCTGGCGGAGCCCGGGCTTCCTCCTAGCCAGCCCCCTCCAGCTGCTCGGGTCCCTCAGGGGCCGTGCCCGTCTGTTCTCTGTCTGCATAGCAGGAACGCCCCGGGGAACCCTGTTCCTAGAGAGGCAGCTGGTGCTGGGCCTGCAGCCTCAGAACGGGCCTCCCAGGGCAGCTGCCCCGTGGGGCAGCGCCCCAGCTGGTGCCGCAGAACCAGGCTCAGTGGGAGGAACTTGATGAGCAGCAGTGGCTCCTCCTCTGGCCAGTGAGCACACGGCACCAGCCACGAGGGACAGGGAAGGCCCAGGGAACACCTTCCAGGAAGGTGACGGTGGAGTCCAGGGCCGTGGGGGAAGTCAGCACGGTGGCTGAGCTGACCCTCCACAGCTACACACTTAGAGGTGACAGAGCCACCGGCCCTCGAGGCCTGGGCCAGAGGAGCCACCAGCGCAGTGGCCACTGCAGCCCCTGAGCCAAACGGTTCCCCTTGCAGGGCTGCTGCTGCTGCTGCTGTAAGGAAGAGAAGCTGTAGGCGGATGGGCACAGGGCACTGCCTTAGACTGGACTCCGCGGGTGGAAGCGGCTTGTCCCAAGTCCGTTGGCAGAGGACCTGACAGGTAGGTAGGCAGGGGTGTTCTGTTAGGCTGGCTCCTGCTCTGGGGGTTCCCCGTCGGACCCCAGCTCCGGGTTCCTCATCCTGGCAGCACCAAGTTCTGTTGCTCATGGTTTCCATAGGGAAGGCTTCTGGAAGTGACACCAGCTTGGCTTCTGGGAAACCGCCTGATCTCTAAGTCCGTGCGGTGTGAGCAGGTGTGAGCTGGGCCGGCACCGGCAGTGTGCCCAGGCCCTGCCTCGCTGGAACGGACATGTGACTCGGGTGGTGCCAATGACCGTCAGCCACGGGGCTTTGGTGGAGAGGCAGCGTCTTGGCTTTGCTTCACTGGTGGGTCAGCTGTGAACCTGGGCCTGCCACGGCCACCTGGTCTCACCAGGCTCCGCCTGGCAGAGAAACAAGCTGGTGCATGAAAGCAGAGCTGAACGACAGGGAGGGGCCAGTTCATCCAGTCCCCTCCCCCCCTAGCCCGTGTGTGCCCAGTGCCATCGCTGTTAGGACGTCACCTTCCCATTTGCCTGAGAAGTGAGCCGCTTCTGAGGCCCTGGTGGCATTTGTCTGTCTGGGGGCACCTGGGTGTCCTGGGGAGTGTGGTTGCAGTTTGTGGACAGACCTGTGGGCGTCTCTGGCTTCGAAAGCTGCATGAGGGTAGAAACGGTTTATGGGTGCCCTGCGTGTGGCAGGTGCGCAGCAAGCCCTGAGGAAGTGTGGCAGTGAGGCTGAGAGTGCATGGGCATCGGTAGGAACAGCCTTGAGAAGACGGGTCTCCCCGCTGGGTCTTGTTCCAGCCCTTCTGGGACGCCGGACTTCCTCTCCGGTGAGAGCAGTCTCGGCAGGATAGACCCGTGGTAGAGCGGTGGTCCTTCAAGGCTGGGACCCAGGCTGGCAGCCTCACCGGGAAGCTGGTGGGAGGGCAGGTGCTCGGCTGCGCCTCAGACCCGAATCAAATTCTGGGCCGGGCCCCACCTGCAGCTGCCCGGGGTGGGGGTGCTGGTGCACGCTCAGGTTTAAGAACCATCGCTGTAGAGATTTTCAGTGACATTTATTTAAAGGTACACTTCACATTTCTTGCGATTTTTATTAACCACCTCATGATTTCCATGGGAAAATTCACACTGTGTGTCTTGGGTGTAGTTTTAAGTAAAATTATGCGTTGTTTATGTAATTAAGTTTCTTCCACCTTGGACAATAAAGAGGTTCTTAAGTGTTTTCCAGTAATACATTTATTACTAAAAGTCAGAGAAGAACTAAGCCAAAAGTTGATTTGGAAAAGAGCATCTGTACAGTGCCCGTTCTCGTCAGAATGCTGGCCGAGGGAGGAACAAGCGCCTTGTCTTCCAGCCCCCGGGGGGGTGGGTAGCAGAAGGGGGGAACCAGCCCAGAGCTCCGAGATGCTTGGGGACGACGCCCTTTCACAGGGAGAGGAGTGGGTGACGCTGCAGACGGTCGTTTGGACGTCGGATTTAGATGTGTCTTATATGCCTAATTGAAAAAAAAAAAAAGGAGGAAGTGACCTTATGAGAAGTCTAGTTGCAAATGTTTTCTCTTTTTTTTCCTTTTTTTTAAGATCCCTTGGAAAATTTGGGTTGGGTGTTTTGCAGGAGCTCATTGAAAGTATGCGCTTTTTGTTTTCTGGGCCACCCTTCCCAAAGACATTTCTTCTATTAAAACAGCTTCACTTTGGGGAATGTCAATTAGAGGTGAGCTCCCTTGGCTGTTTCCAGAGGCTTTGAAGTGTTTCTAGGCTGTCCCCGCCGCTGCTTCGATCTTGCACAGTAAGCAGGACTTGGCACTTGGAGTGGACTTGGACACTGAGGCGGCCGTGCTGACCGGTCACGTGTCTCCCTGGAGAAGCGGAAGTGCCCTCACGTCTGAGACTCTCCCTGGCCCGCCCTCTGAGACCCGATTCCCTTCCCCAGAAAAGGTGGGTCTTTCATAAATGACATGCAAGGAGCCTCACCGGCGTCCCCGGAGTCACGCAGCCCGGAGGGACTCCTGCGGGCATGGCCCTGCTGTTGCGGGACCTACAGTGGCTCTGGCTGCACCAGACACCGCGGCAGAAGGCTCGGGGTCAGGCCCGCCTCCTGTGGGCACCACAGCTCCCTCCCCACGCAGCTGTCACTGCCCACGGCCTATGCCTGGGTTCAGAGCAGCGGGCCCTGGCTCCCGGGGTTCGACGGGGTTTGGTGTGAACCAGCTCCTTGGCACCCTGATCCCTAGGAGACCGGACGAGTGAGTGTCCCTGGGGCCTCACCTGGGACACAGTCAAACATCCTCACGAAGGGGACTCGGATGATCACTACAGTCACTCCCTCAGCCCACTGCCTTTGCTGCCTCCTTCCTCTGGCAGTGCCTCCCACCCAGCGTTTCCCGAGTCCCCCACGGAGAGCTCGGTCTCTCTGTCACTCATACGACGGCTCCTTCCAAGGAGCCCTCGCTGCTGTCACACGCCGGGAGAAGGGGCTGCGTTTACATCGGGTCCGTGTGTGGGCCGCAGCGGCGGCTTGGTAACTGGATGTGGTGTCAGTGAGCGCCAGGGGACTGGGCGCTACTGTCATTGGCGGGACTGGAGGAGCAGCTCTGAGAGGGGCCCCGCCCGCTTCGGCGGTGTGTTACCTGTGACTCTGCCGCAAGCTCCGGAGACGTTCACGAAGTGTGCACGAACACAACGCAAACAAGGCCGTGTGTAACGGTCCCCAAGGGGAAACTCCGGTGTCCGTCGTCTGTGAAGAGTCACTTGATTCAACAGTGGCCTATCTGACAGCCATTGAAGACTTCAAGTGAGATCTTTACTTAATGACACAGAAATCCAAGCTGTATTGGAACATTTTTTAAAAGCTATCCTACAAAATTGTACACATGGTTTTTGAGCTCCCACCATGCAGCAGACTGCATTGCCGAGCACTGCGTGAGGATCGGCACCGTCACCATCACCGTCACAGTCGCCCCGGGTCACCCTCCCGGTGCACGAGGAAGCCCAGGAGCGGCGCGGCTGAGGCACCTGCTCAGCCTCACATGGATGTTGGCATCTGTAAATTAAATTACTCATCAGGGAGGCCTGGAGTGTCTCACCTGTTATGTCCTCCTGTCAAGGCAGGTCCCTGTGGGCATCCCGGGGCCGCCCCTGACGGGTGTCCATTGGGATCTGCTCTCCCCGTGTTCCAGCCGTGGGTGACTCGAGACGGCGGTGCACGGACGCCAGCACCCAGAGTGGGCCAGCGCTGTCCTGCGCGTGCACAGCTTGGCCCTGGGCCTCGCTGCCCTGTGGGTCAAGACTGGGGCCAGCCTGTTCTACTGTGTAGGAAGATGTGTGGTCAGACCTCGCAGCCCACGGCCGTTCTGGCGGTGACCAGAGAAGCTGTTGGGCGTGAGGTCAGGCTCGGGCGGACGGAGCCAGAGGCCTGGGCCCAGGTGGTGGGATGCGGAGGTGTGAGAGGGAGGAAGAGTGGACGGAGTGGCGGTGTGGTGTGGGTCGCTGGAAATGACTCATGGGCCAGCACTGCCGGGGGAAGTGCCTGTCAGCCCCCTCTCGGGGACAGTGCCATCTGCTCCCCACCGTGAGCCAGGCTCCGGCACCACTTCCTCAGTGCGCACGCGGGGACGTGAGGACAGGAGCAGCGCAGGCACTGCTGGCAGCCTGGGGATGCCTAGGTTTGAGGTTGTCCCGACACCGTGAAACACTCAGCTGGTGTGCATAGTTCTAGAACTTTCTGGCCCTTTAAACAAATCCCTCGTTTAAGACCTAGAACAAGAATTCTCACTGGGGCGTGATTTGGCTCCCAGAGGACGTGGGGCAACATCCGGCAGCACTACTGGAGTCCTGTGGGTGGTGGCTGGGTGCCGCTGGAGCGTCCTGTAGCTCACAGGACAGGCCCCCAGCAAGGAATTTTCCAGACTGGATGGGGCAGGAGGGAGAGGGGGCGCAGGAGGCTTTCCCACTCCGTTCGAGTTCCCCTGCTCCCCATCAGGGACTGGCACCCTGGCCAGGTGGGCGAGGAGGGTGCAGGAGGAGGTGCTGGGCGGCACCCAGGGCCTGGCTGCACTGGAGGGCAGAGGTGTGAGCGTGGCCTGTGAGGCAGGCTCCGCAGCCAGTAAGGACGTGTGTGCCCAGTTCTCCGGCTGCTGTGCACCAGTCTGTCCAAACCCCATTGTTGCAGGGGAAGGTCAGGGAGCCCCATCTTGGGGTGAACTCCCAGCATCCCTCCCTCGCTGGGGAGGCAGGAAAGCCCAGAGCGGGGCAGGGAAGGCCGTGGGCCCTCAGGAAACCCGAGAGAGTCACCCGGAGCCCACTTCAGTAGCTAGGTACCTGGGGGACGGAACCAAGGCTCTCCTGTCCCAAGATAGTGTGAAACGACAAAATTCCTGCCAAAATTTAAACTTACCGGCACATCCGAGTCTTGTGCAGAACCCGCAGCACCACCCCCAAACATTCCGGGGACAGTGCCTGTTCGTGGCCTCTCAGGCCGGCCGCAGGAAAGCTGTGAACCAGAGAAAAGGACTTTTCAAGGGTCCACCTCCCCCAGAGTTGCCTCCCTGGCCTTGCCCGAGGGCTGCGCTGTCAGGGGCAGTGGCAAGATTTCCCAGGTGGGCGTGGCAACATTTGGAAAAAGAAAACACTCTTCTTACCACTCACCTCCCTCCTCCTCCGTGGCACGGCTCGCTGTCTCCCCTGCCTGTGGCCGTCCTGGCCCGGGGGGTGTCTACAGAGTCCTGGACGCACAGATCTGGGTGCTGCAGCTGTCTGTTCCTGGATTCGCACGCCGTTCAGGGCCAGGCAGTTTAGAACAAGGGCGGAGGCTCCCGAAACGCAAACAGGAGATGTCTGCTTCTCTCTGCGCCCCATGTGGGTAAACACGTGGCCTGAACTGAAGCATTGGAGATGAAGTCCAGACACGCCGACCGGGGTGAGCACGTGGGCTGGGTTCTGGACCCGGGAAGCGGAGTGCAGAAGACGTCCGGGAGACCAGTCTGCACTCATTCATCCATTCAGCTGTGTGCTGATCCAGTCATTCAGCAAATGCCGAAGGAGGGTGTGTAACTTGCCCGTGTCTGGTGGGCGCTGCGCACACAGTCGGGAGTGAGAATGGGCACAGTCCCTGCATCTGCGTCCGTGGAGCTGTAGTCCTTTCGGGGATGCAGGTGTTGAAGCGTAAAATGAGAACCAAATAAAGTGACAAATGTTATCAAAGGAAGTACGGAAGAGAAATAGGCGATGAGCCAGGAAGCTGAGGCTGGGGGTGGAGAGCGGGGATGTGCAAAGGCCTTGGGGCTGGAAGGGGTGTGGCTGCCGTGGAGGGAGCTGAGAAGAGGCTGGCCTGGGAGAGGAAGGCAGAGGCAGGGACCCTGCTCCATGGGCTGCTTCTCCCAGACCTGGGGATGAACTTGAGGTTTGTTTTCTTGGTTTGGCTGGGTCTGCTGTTCTCCCTTGCTGAGTTGCCCCCACCACAGCTCTTCGTGGTGCCATCTGAGGGTCCGACACGCCTTCCACCTGATCTCTGTGGCCTTCCGGGTGGCGTCACCACACCATTTAGCGGGGCCGGGCCCTGGGGCTCACCTCCTGGCCGTCATCCTCTGGCTCTCCGGTCCCCTCTGGGCCTAGGAAGGCAGGGCGCTGCGCCTCAGGCCCTCCCTCTGCCTCGCACGTTCATTCTCTGTGGCTGCTTCGTGCCAAGGTGAGGGCTCGTTGCAGGCAGGTCTGGCCCGGAACCCTGGCCTGGAGGCCAAGCACAAGCACCCCACCACTGCTTTGGGTCCCCCCTCAAGCCCCTGTTAACCCCCACCCCCATCCCCACCCCTGGGGTCGGGCGGGAGGGGGAGCTGTGACATGACCCATTGTTTGTCCTGCACGGCGGCATCCCTTCCTTCCATGGTCCGGCAAGAGGAAATAGCAGGACCTCCATTTCCTCTTCCTGTCTGGAAGCATCTCCTGTACACACCACCCTCCGCCCTTCCAGGGTCCTCAGCCCAGGACCACCAAGGGTGTGTTCTCTGCACTCCAGAAGAGGCCATATGACCTGAGTTTCCTGGGTTCAGCAGCACGCACCACTGCAGATAAAAGCATGCCGATGGCAGCTCCCCAGATGCTGCGTCAGCACGTTCAGTGAGGAGTAGCTGCTGTAACTCCCCCTGCCTGGGTTTCTTCTGGTTTCCCCTTCAATCTAGGAGCCGTGCCGGCCCTGCCCCCCTAGCACAGTGCCCAGCACGCAGGGAGTGGCAGCCAGCAGTGCAAGGACCGGATACCGCTCACCTCTTCAGCTCCGGCTGTTTTCTTACACGTTAGCGAGAATTATGCAGATTTGTCGAATGCACGATCACTTCTGATTTCAGAGACCCAGAAGGTCGTTTTAAAGATGCCTGCAGGTAGTTTCTGATGAGGGTCTTGAGGAATAAATGAGCACCGGGAGGGGCAGGGATGGAGTTCCTCAGCGTCCTCCCGAGACTGTCAGAGGAAGACTTCAAGTCACAGTCCTCGTTCCTGTCACCTCTGCTCCGAATGGTTCCTGCACCTGGGGCTGCCCTGAGCGAGGTGCCTGTTTCCCCACAGTGCCTTGCCTTGGCGCCCGGGAAAACTGGCCCCGGATCCATCTCCCTGGGCTCTGACTCCCTCATTCTCCCCCGCTCTTCCAACCCCTCTCTTCTCCTAGAAGCAGTTTTCCTCCCTCTTCTAAGCGAGTCAGGTCCATGGCCTGCCCCCTGCTCTTCCAACCCCTCTCTTCTCCTAGAAGCAGTTTTCCTCCCTCTTCCAAGTGAGTCAAGTCCATGGCCTGCCCTCCGGTGAGTGTTCAGCCTCTTCACGATACAACCCGGCTTTGTCCGACAAGCTCCGGCCCCCAGGGGCCTTGGGCTCTCCCATGGGAGGGGAGGGGAGGCATGGCCACAGATAGAGCTCGCTCTGCTAGGCTGTATCAGGAGGAAATATCACAACCCCATATGTTAATATTTCCTGATGCCCTGATTTTTTTTTAAGATTTTATTTATTTTTAGAGAGGGAAGGGAGGAGAAAGAGAGAGAGAGAGATAAACATCAATGCGTGGTTGCTGGGGGCCGTGGCCGTGGCCTGCAACCCAGGCATGTGCCCTGACTGGGAATTGAACCTGCGATGCTTTGGTTTGCAGCGCGCGCTCAATCCACTGAGCTATGCCAGCCAGGGCCCAATACCTTGATTTTTTTAATGATACCTTGTCATCGGGCTAGGAGCAAAGCCAAGTCAACAATACGTCAGGCGTCAGTGGTATCGAGACGCGAGCCACCGCCAGCACGAGAGGGTCCCTCACCCCCTCCTCCCCACTTTACTTCTTCCCCTTCTCCTTGCTGTCCAGTCCCTCTCCTCCTCCGGCCCGCACAGCCTGGAAGTGAGGCAGACGACTGGTTAAACCCGCAGGCCGGGCGCAGGGGCGCACGTCTCCGTGGGTGCCATCAGCTGCGGTTGCTGTCCCTATGGTACGAGACAGGAAGGACCGTAGAGTCCGCCCCTTCCAGGCCGTGGGGACGTCCTCTTTGCCTTGTGCCCCTGCAGGGATGGACGGCTGAGGGAACTGCGGCACCGCTAAGCGTTTCCCAGGCGGAAATGCCTTAGGACTGGAGCTTGACTCTGCTGCCGTTGCAGCCCAGTGGTGGAGGAGGTCCTGGCTGGCCTCAGAGCCCCGGGAAGCCCAGAGTCAAAGGGGGCGTGGGGACCCGATTGGAAGGCCCCGTGGGGTGAGCTGCAACTTTGTGGAGTTGGCGGGTTGTCACTTGAGCTCCCGGACCACCGTCCCTCCGGCCCTGACAGAGTTGTGTGAGGAAGACACCGAAGTGGGTGGCAGCGTTTTGAGGAGGACACTGCTGCTGATGCCCCTGCAAAATGGGCAGAGGGTGGCGCGGGGCCGCCGTGGGCTGCAGGAGGTTCATCCGCAGAGCGGCAGCTGGGGAAGCCGGGCCCGTGGCCGGTGCGGGCCCTGAGGTGGCCGGTGTGGAGAAAAGGCCTTCGCTTGGCTCCAGGGTCTGTCTGCAACTAGAAGATAGTTCAGCTATTTTCTCTTTTTTACGTCGAAACACAGGATTGCGGCCGAGTAATTAGAAACTCGGGGTTGCTCCTCTGCGGGGCCACAGGGTGCCCGTGTGTCGCCAGGGCTCTCCCATCCTTGGCGCGGGTCGCTCCCGGGCCACTCTCCCCAGTTCTGAAACATGACATATTTGTCTTCGAGATGCTGCCGTTTGCGGCGGTAAACGGGCAGTTTTCTGTGAAGGTCTCGCGTTATTGTTTTTAAATGTCTGCCGTGTGGCTGGGAAGACTTCAGCCCCTCCTACCACAACTGCAGAGCCGGGGTCTCACAAGTCGGGGAGGTGCGTGGGAAGCCTGGTGGCAGGGGACACTCAGCCTGCGTCCGGGGGATGCAGATGGACCACAGCTCCTATCAGGCCCCTCAACAGGAGGGAGCATCTGGAAATCGGGTCAGACAACTAGAGGCTGAGGGGGGCACCCTCGGGAGCTCCTCCTCCGGGCACTGCACACCCCCACCTCGCTGGGCGGAGACTGCGGACTGACGCAGCCCTGGGTTGGGTGCTGCCGCCACCATTCCGGCTGCAGTGCTCCAGGAGCATGGACTCCGAGCTAGACCCACCCGGGATCGCGTTCCATCTTTGTCTCTTACCAGGTGTGTGGCCGATGGAACCTCATTTCAACTCTCTGAACCTCAGGTGGCCCTTCTGAAATAAACCGGGGTTGAGAACTGGACAGTTGTCCTGAAAGGTTCTCCATTTTCCCTTCCGGAAGAGCAGAACTGAGCTCAGGTGACTGCAGCCTTGTTCTGCACCTGCAAAGACAAAAGCAGGTGCTTGAAGAGATTATTTAAAAAAAAAAAAAAAAGTAACTTAATTTACTCCATAAATCCTCCTGTAATTTCCCCTCCACATATGGGAAAAGAACATCTAATCACAGGTTGGAAAATTTCTTTGCTTGTCTCAAGAGTACTCTATGGCGACTGTGTGAATGTTGCTGCTGCTGCTGCTGCTGCCGCCGCCTGGGTGAGGGCTGGGGGGCAGGTGGGGGCCACCTCTCCGCCGCACCCCGCCGGAGCTGTCCTGGGCTGCAGTGCTCCTGTAGCAGGGAGCCCAGTCAGAGACACAGGGTCTTCTTTCCACGTTTTGCATGTGGCTATCCAGGGTTCCCAGCACCACATGTTGAATAGACTGTCGTGTCTTCACTGAGTGCGCTTGGCTCCCTGCCAAATGTTACTTGGCCATATACGCATGGGTGTATTTCTGGGCTCCTGATTCCATTCCATTGATCTGTGGGTCTGTCTGTATGCCAGCACCGTGTTGTTCCGATTACTGTAACTTTGTCATGTAGTCTGAAAGCAGGAAGCATGATGCCTCTTGCTTCGGTCTTTCTCCAGGTTGCTCTGGGGGTTTGCGGTCGTTCGTGGGTCTGCCCTGCTGCTGATAACATGCATTCCTGCCAGAACAGGGGCCCTGGCCAAGCAGCCGCATAGGGGGTCCCGGTGGGGGGCAGGGTTCTGTCTGAGAGGAGAAAGGGCTTCACACAGCCAGACCTGGGGCTCAGATGTGGGCTATTTGAGGGGCTGGTAAGGCCTCACCTGAGTTTTCTGCTCGGCTCCAGTGCCACACACTTCCCCATTTCTCAGCCCCCGCACCTTCCCCCCATCCCTGTCCTCACCCATTTTCTCTCATGGGGGTAGGGGGGGCTCATCTCCATCTGCAGCGGCCCTGGGTCCTCCCGGCTTCCTCCTGCCCTGCCACCAGCCCCCTGGACCCACCTGGGACCCTCTAAGGCCCCTCCTTTCGCAGACCCCTGTGCCATTCCTCACACCACCACAAAAGACATTTCATACCGTGTCAGCGTGGGCGTCCCTCCCTGCCCTCCCCCACCCTGACCTTTCGGTGGCTCCGAACAGCAGGAACAGCCACCACTCAGCGGAAGTCCAACCCATGCCCGTCGTTCCCGCCTGGGCCCTGAGATGCGGCTGGCTGGTGGGGAGACCTCACCCAGAGTTGCTCTGGGCCGCTTCCCTGCCCTCCCACTCCTCACCCCACTGAGACACACCAGCAGATTAGCCACTCGGATTTGTTCCCAAATATCAACCAGGAGGAAGAAAAGCAGATGTTTCCCCGGGGTGCCCTCGTGACTCCTGAGAGAGGACTCTCTGTGAGCACACACCCAGGCGGAGGGAGCAGTGCCGCAGGGCACTCTCCTGGCAGAGCCCCCCAGACGACGCTGTCTTTGGTGCATCCCACTCCTGGCTCTCCTTAGTCCCGTTCGCAGCTCTTTGTTTTCTCAGAGAAAAACAAATCACTGCCGAGGGCCAATTGTGCCCAGCCCTACCCAGGGTGACCCGGTGACCCCCAGGTTTCTTGCCAGCTGTAGGAGCATGTCCTCATGCAGTCACACAGCACGCCTTTGAGTGACGCCGTTCTCCTCGTTTCAGAGACTCGGGCTTCGGGGAGCTGGTCGGAGGGCATGGACAGGGAGCAGGGCCGCACCCTCTGGCCGCCCCACCGCCCTCGGGGCCTCTCCTCAGGCGAGTGCAGGACAGGCCTCCATGAGGGGCACAGCCCTCCCGGCCTTCCCCACACCCTGTCCTGTCTGGAGCCTTCCCTGCAGCCCCCCGGGCACCCTCTCTTTCCGGCAGCCGTCCACCCTCCAGCCATGCTTGGGGTTCAGAAACGCACCTCCTGCTAGACGGTGGAGACGGTCGCTGAGTGACTTCCGCAGCCACACGCCACGCCCCGCAGGCAGCTCTAAGACCCATTTTCATGCCAACGATCGTGCGCCATGATCCGGGAGAGGTGGAACCCGTGTTGAGTTAACCCTGCTTGCTTACCACAGCAAGGTTTTTGTGGATTTTCAATGACACTGAACAAAGAAAGGGAAAAAAATACATAAACCTAAACCGCTCCATTTTTATGACAGGGTATGCATATTTATATAACGGTGTCATATTTCAATGTTCTAATTTGGGCTATGGTTTTATTTAAGTACTATTTTTTTTCCTTTTTATAGCAACAGTTTACTTTGAATTGTGGCTGCATTTCTTTTTCTTTTTTCTTTTTTTTTTTTTTTAAAGAAAAGGCTACATTTGAACTTTAGAACTACAAGATGTCTGGTCCATAGCAACCACATGAATGAGATTTTAAGACATCCCCAGGGGCCCCACTGGAGATGGCACAGAGGGGTTGCTGCCTGTGTCGCTCACAGTGCAACGTCCCTGTCACTGGGGCCTGTGGTCTGGACCGCAGACACGTGACCGGGGACTCAGACGAGGATGCTGGGCTGAGTCAGGTCTTCTGCTCTCCCAGCCCTGGCCCCATGGAGTGCAGAACCCACAGCTATGCCTCCCCCGCCCCTCGCCACCTGCCCTGCCCATGCCCCTGCCCTAGGTCAGGGCTCTGCCATGCCAGGGCTGCTCCGCTCCAGGTCGGACCGCAGGGAGTCTCTCTTCCGCCGTGGGGAGGGCCCTGCAGAGTGGGAGGAGGAAGGGCAGGACCTGAAGTGTGGGCTGGGTGCTGAGCCCAGCAGGTCCACACGGAGCCTGGCTTGTGTCTGCCAGGAGCGTCAGATGCTGCACAGGTGTGAGGCAGGCATATCAGCGGGCTGGGTTTTCAGTTCCCCCCCAGACCCCCCTCATGGGCCAGCCCCTGGTTTGCATTTGGCTCTGGAGGGAGGACGAACTCGGCCCTTTGATCTCGGGGCAGGGAGACAGCCCCGTGGAGACCCACCTTCCAGTCCCACGGACAGGGCCTCATGTCGGGCTCTCAGGTTAGCTGTGAGCAACAGTCGCCGGTGCCAGGCACAGCGTGCAGTGCAGCGCAGTGCGGCAGCTTTGCGCCATCTCACTCACGTCTCACAGTGGCCCCAGGCGCACACGGACTCGCCCCCCACTCTTGGGCAGCAGAGCGGAGGCCTGGAGAGGGGACTAGGTGGCGGAGCTGGGACTCGAGCCTCTGCCCTCCTGACTGCAAAGCCCGTGCACTGACCACTGGGTGGACCCCTCTCCGGCCTGACCCGGGGTCGGGAGGCTTGGACCCCGCCTCCGTGTTGGTCACTGATTGACTGGGTCAAGTTGAGCGAGTCACCGTCCACCTCTGATGGACGAGTCAAGTGGAGGTGGTTCTAGTGTCCACCGGTCAGGGTTTCTGGTGATACACTTCGACACCTGTGATACAGAGGTCCCCTCGTGTAAGTAATGAGAGACCCCAATAATAACACACCCCCTTTTCTAAGGCTTTGGGCACTGCGTGCTCACAAGGGGAACCTCGAGAGTGTTTACCTTGGGGCAACCTCAACTTGCCTTCAGAACCAGGCACGTGGCACAGATGCACGGGGGGTCTGCTGCATTTCTTCACCTCTCTTTTTTATTTATTTATTTGTTTATTTATTTTTAGAGAGAGGGGAAGGGAGGAAGAGAGGGAGAGAAGCATCAGTGTGTGGTTGCCTCTCACATACACCCCCTACTGGGGGCCTGGCCTGCAACCCAGGCATGTGCCCCGGCTGGGAATCGAACTGGTGACCTTTTGGTTCTTGGGCCAGCGCTCAATCCACTGAGCCACACCTGGCAGGGTTCCCCGTCTCTCTTGATGCCCAGATCCACATATGTGGAGCGTGTTGGAGGGAGGGCTCCATCAGCTGACCCACAAAACCCGCACTCTGTGAGACTCATCCCCCGACAGGACGTGGGGCTGGGACAGAGCCTCACACAGTCCCCAAACCTGGCCGCCTTCCTCCGTCATTCCTTTCTTCCCCCCAACACCCATCACTCACCAGCGTTGCTCAATTTCAGCTCTTCAGCAGCCTGCGCATTTGCCCCTTTGTTTCTGGGCCCCAAAGACTGAGTCTGGGCCCTCCTTCCGTGCGCAGGTGGCAGCGGCAGCTTCCCAGCCCACCGGCCCAGCTCCCAGGCTCCCCTGCGCCCAGTCACACAGACTGTTGGCCCCTCCGTGCTCGGAGTTCATTAGAGTAAGTGTCTCCCTCCTTACAGGGCCCCCGGTACCCATGGCCCCCTTTCCTGGCAGGCCAGTGCTGCCCAGCCTGCCCTGGCCCCTCCCTGTGGGCGGGCAGTTAGGCCGAGCTCAGAGAGTCCAGAGCAGCCTTATGCCCATCTCTGCCGGCCTGATCCGTCCTTGGGAGCTCAGTCTGGGCAAGCCTCTTGCAAGAAACCTTCTGTGCCCACCAGCCCTCCTGGGGGTCTACTCCTTGAGCTCCCACACTGCCCTCCTGTACCTTCCACCTCCCCACTCCACAGGGCGGGGACTTGGCATGTCCAGAACCTGGTATGACCCAGCGGAAGGAGTTCTGGTAAATGGTGAATGGGTGACAACTAGGTTGGACACAACTGCACCAATATGTGACTCGCTCCTGAGGTGGTAGACCTTGCTCATGCTCCTCCTGTGCCCCCAGCCCCACTTCCCCTGTGTGCTCCCCAAGGCCCTCTGTGGTGCTCCACTCTCTCAAGGCCACCCCTGTCAGAACCCCTCTCCCCGCACCTGCGCCTGCACCTGTGGGTTGCCCCCGAGCGGGCCGAGGGCAGGTGGGGTAAGGGAAGGGCAGAGGTGAAGTGAGCCGGCAGCGGCATGCTCAGGCTGCCCACCTCTGGCTCAGGAAGGAGCTTAAGCTTGTTTCTTCTATTCCCAGCTTACGGGGGACCCCCACCGCTGGCCAAGGGAGAAGTAGAAGGAACCTTGAAACCCAGCCCTCTCCCCAGGGCAGAAACCCAGCAGAAGCAGCTACTTGCCATTTTGTCTTTCAGGGAAACCTGCTGATAAACATTCTGTGGACATTTGCTCTCAGCAGAACAGCCTCCCATTTCCTCCCGTGCAGTTGTGAGGCGTCATCTAAGTGCTGGTGTTGGGAGCAGGGCCCAAGCCGCTTTCGTAGACAGAAACGTAATTCGCATGGAATTACACCAAACTCAGCAGAAGGCTCTGGAGTCTAGAATCTTCTGGGAAAGCGCTGCCCTAAATTATGGAGTCTCTTCATTGAGATGAAAGTTTATGTCTCAAGACATAATTATTATTTTGAGCAGTTTGGAAGGAAATTATTCTCCATGAAGCCGGAGCCCCTTGAATACAGAGCAGTGTCGTAATCTGCGCCACAGCTACGCAGCCCAGCTGTGAGAGCTATCTTCCCGAAACCTCGTTTCCTTTCTTCCTCACTGACTGAACCTGTGTGATGGGGAGCTGCAGGACACACCTCCCTTTCCCATTTTCCTCACAGGTAGAGACGGTTGATGAGGTGTAAGCAATATTGGGTAAAGCTCCCATTAAAGCTGCTTGACAGAGGTTGATTCCGATGGAAAGCATGACTTTTGGGGGCATTTCCACCTGGAATGAAATGTGATGGCGGAAGTTGTAGCAGCCATCTTGTGACCACGGGGTGATTCTGAGCATGCCAAGAATGGTGAAGCAGAAAGCTAGAAGGAAGGTTCCTAGTGAAATCAGGAGCTCCTCACTCCAGTCGCGGACCCCCTACCTCTGGGTTTCCTGTTACGTGAGAGAAAAATACCCCTTACAGCTTGTTTGAACGGGTCTTGTTTTGGGTCTCTGTAGCTAGCAGTGAAAAGCAATAGCGAACTCATGCGCTACTAGCAAGAGCCTGGCCCAGAGGAGGGGCCTGGTCAAAGACTGGACGCACATTCTCACAGTGTGGTCTCGTGGTAACTAGCCCTCAAGACTCGAGGTGTGCGACGCTGTTTGTCGTCCCCCCTGATGGCCCAGGTTTCTACACTGACTCCCTGTTCGCTAGCTCTCTTTTTGGGGCCCTTCTAATCATTCCTTGTGTGTTACTGCCGATCAGAGGCTAATTCAGAAACTCAGCCTCTGAACCGGTTAGAGCTGCAGGAGTGTTTAAAGCAGTGCCGAGACTAGACCATGTAATCGGGCGTGAAGAATGAGAGGAGCGTGATGTCGGAAAGAGAGACAGTGATGTCATCGTTTTCAGAGGGCATGACATCTTACCTGAGTAGATGCTGAAAGATACATACAGAAGCTTCCTCGGGGACATTGCAATGAAGGAACCACAAAGAACGCCAAACATCATAAAACATAAAGGCACGGAAAGAAGGGTGTTTTTCCTTCTAACTCCTGTTAAGAACTCTGTCAGGTATTTCTCAAGCACCTTTTGATCTTGAACTTCTCAGGAACGTCGGGAGGAGGGGCGCAGGATTGTGCGTGTGTGACAGCGAGGCGTGGCTGCATCCAAGGCCGGAGGGACGAGAAGCTCAGACTGGGAGAGGGGACACGCCAGGCAGAGTTCTCTGTGGAGGCCGTAGCTCGTTACCTGCTTTGGCCCAAAGGTGGGCTCTGGAGAGTGTGGGTCCCCCAGGCCACATCTCTGGCAGCTGCAGCTCTGCGGTGCAGAAGCTCCAGCTACGTTCCCCAAGAATCCCACGTAAAACTGGTGATGATGGGCTGAACCCGAGTTCCCCCTGTGGGGCACCTCTGCTCTCCTCCGATGTACTTACTCTCAAACTCCCCATGTGGAGTGGGACACCACCCTTTTCTAGCATTGGTGTGCGATAATATTGTTAAAATCAGAATAGCAGAAATTTTTTTTTTATTTTAAAAGAGTGAACAGGACAAGTCATGTGGATGAATCATATTTCTGCTTTGTGACATTTCACGGGTGGCCTTCAGGGCCGGGTTACGGAGCCGAGTTTCATACCACTTAGCGCTGCCCCCGTGGAAGAGGAAGCACCGGCACTCGCTTTCTGAAACTGAACTGTGTTTTAACAGCCCCCCGGGGCTGTGCTATTTAAAGCAACACCCAGGTGAGTGGAGCTCCAATGAGGGGACTCTTAGCTTTGGGCTTTGGAGTAACTAGTTCCCTCTGGGGTCCTTCTCCACTGACTGGGAAATGGATACACAAACACCCTCTGCTGCCTACCCGTAGCCCCCAGTGGGGGAAGCAGGGGCAAGAGGGGAGGGATGTCTGTGAGCAGGAAAGCCCCCAGGGCTCTGCTGCCAGCTTCCAGCGAAGAAGCACCACTGATGGGTATTACTTAAAAGCTAGAGTTCATTGTTGTTTTTTAAATTATTGTTGTTCAATTACGGTTGTCTGCATTTATCCCCC